>QMFE01002154.1:0-15534 GCA_003314665.1 Tricholoma sp. MG77
TGAAGCCGAAAATGAGCCGAAAATGGCCCAAAAATGGCTACTGTGAACAACCCTAATTGTGCTAAACATGAATAGATTTTATAATGGGTTCGATCCACATGTCAACACTAGGAATAAAGGGGGGAAAAGTCTAATTGGGAGATACTTAAGTGTGTGACATCCATTGTAACTCACCTTTAAGGACTTGGAGGCCGGGAATAGAGATGAACAATATTCAATTTATGTTTATTTAACTACTGTGACTGCTTAGTAGCTAAAAACTGAATTGTTAGTCATTGAAATAAGTTGTTTTTATTACATCTGAGTAATTGCAACTCTGGAGTGAGTGTTGAACACCAAGTTGAACAGTACCAAAATTTACTCAAGCCACCAAGTCAACAATTATCAACTGGGTGGTCCATTGATTGTATTCTATGCAACACCCCAAAGTCACACAACTGACCTGACCCCTTTAACTGCTGACTGGTTGGAGACTGAGGAGATCAGAAGACCATGGGCATTAACTCAATGGCTGAAGTCCCCCCCCCCCAAATCCAACATCCTTTTTGTGTTGCATTGGCATGGTGTGGTGAGAGTCAAAAGGGTCAGACATTTAAACTTAACATAGGAAGGACCACCCAGTCAATGATCATCCACTGGGTGGCCAAAGATTACCAGCCTCCAAGTCCTTGAAGGTGAGTTACAATATAATTAATTGCAGTGACTGGGCTGCCCTTCCCTTGAGCCTAGTGTTTGAAGGTCCAGTTTAGTCTGTTTTTTTTCCATTTTGGTACACAACTAGAACTGCAACTGGTTCAATTACATTTGAAAACTATATATAACTGGACTGGACCTCAGACAACTGATTTGTTGCAGTTCTGTCTAGTCTGACAACCGGTTGTGACTGGTTTAGGTTGCAACCAGTCATCAACCAACTAGGGTCAGTCCAAACTGACATTATAGTACATAATAAATAACACTACTCTAAAACTAAAGTAGAGCCCCTCCTCACAGGAAGGGGCCTGGGAACAGGCATGATAATGAAATAAAGAGCTAAGATAAACCCCCTACCTCACAGGATGTGCAAGGAAGGGGAGGTCAGCCAGTACATAAATCAAAAAGAAAAAACCCCTCCCACATTTGGAGCAAGAAGGGGGGGCATCCACTGACATAGTTGCTGTCTCGCCCTCACATTAGCATTGTTGTCCACTTGTAGTGCTTGAAAGTCCAGTCTGGTCCCAGTTTTTTGCCCTCCTGGGGTCAAACCAGGAACCAAACCGGTCTTGTATATTCATATTATCTACCGAACCATGGACCAAACTGCCAGGGACTAGTTAGACTGGTCCTGAATGGTTTGCAGACCAGTTCTGACCAGTTCTGAACTAGACTGCAGTCCCAACTAGTTCTGACTGATTGGGACCAGTCTCTGCAGACTACATACTATTTTACTACTGTACTTATATGTAGTAAATTCGAGTGAAACAATGAAATAGAAAAGAAAAGAAACCCACCCCACAAGCAGCAGCTCACAAGGCTGGATGTGGGGGGATGGCTCATTAGTACAAAAAGAAAAGATAATGGCCCCCTCCGTCTCATGCTTTGAGCAAGGGAGGGGGCTGCTGCTGCTGCTGTTGTTGTTGTTGTCACCCCCATTGCTGCTGTCATGGTTGTTGTCCCCATTGCAGGCATTGTTGTCATCCCTGTTGCATGCATCACTGTCATTGTCACCATCTTGTGCTTCAAGTGAGGGAGGGAGCTGTCGTTGCTGCTGTCATCATTGTTGTCCATGGTGGAGCCATCATTCTTGTTGCCATCATTCTTGTTGTACTGTTGCTGTTGTGGCAACACTGGGGTGATGTGGCACATATGGGGTGTCATCATTGACATCATTTGCAAGGTAGCACCCACAATCCACTGCACAAGCAGTGGCTCATGAGGCTGGATGTGGGTACTGGGTCACTGGGCATTGTTAGTGACAGGGCAATGTCAGGGTGATGTGGCATGTACCTGGCATTGTCATTGGTGGTGAAAGTATCTCCAATCCACCCCACGAGCAGTGGCTTGTGGGTGTGGTGGCAGAAGCTGTGTCATGTGGTGCCATGTGTTGTTGTCATTGTATTGGTGTCATTAGCTTTTTGAGGGGGGGGTGAGGTCATTAGTGACTTGGCAGTGCTGGAGTGACAGGGCACGTACCTGGTGTCACCCATTCCCGCCTGTCATTTCCCTGCCTTTGCCTGCATTTGTCATCCCTCTCTGTCATTTGTCGTCCTGTCTGATTCATTGCCCTCATCAGCTACAAAGCACCTGCACTAGATATATAATAACTATAAAAAATATGTATAAACATAACAATGAAATACTACATAATGGGGGACACCCAAGCAAGAATGGGTGGAAAGTGAGCAGGTTAAATACTCCAGAGAGGGCACAGACCATTTGCTATTGTTTGTGCATTTCAATGCAAGTGCAAATGCAAAGTGGTGCCACTTTTTTGGCATTGTTTACTAAGTTCTCATGGTCTCACTTCATCAACATTGCTCCACAACAACTTCACAACAACTTCCTCACACACAACTGGGGCATGTTTATGCCCCAGGTAATTGTCTTTTTTCATTCATTCTTTACAACTAATCTTTTATATCTTTTTTAGGTTTTAACTTTGTAACAATGACCCACCTGTGTCCAGCCTCATGAGCGACCACAGGTAGGACTGTAGGTTTGGTCCTCCACCAGTTTGAACCAGTCTTTAATGGTTCTGGTAAATGTAGGGGATGAGTAGAACTGTGGACCAAACCACTTTGTTAAGGTGTGAAACTGGGACTGATAGTTCTACAGGACTGGTTCTGGTTCGGTCTGGTCCTGGTTTTTTTTTGGTTCGATGAACCAGACCTTTAAGCACTATCTGCTTGTCATTGTTGGTCTTGACATTGTCGTATGTCACTGGTGTTGGCATTGTCTACTGCCCTCATTGTCATTTGCTGCCACTGCTGTCTGCTGCTGCTGTTGTTGTCTGGTCTTGGCATTGTTGTCTGGTCTTGGTGTTGTGTCTGGCATTGGTGTCAGCATTATCTGGTGTTTGGTGTCAGTGTGGTCATCCACTATGTTCACTGTCTGCCATTGGCATGGTGTTAGTGTTGTTGTCTGGCATCAGTATCAGCATGGTCATCCACTATGCTTGTCGTCTGGTATTGGTGTGGCATTCACATGGTGTTGTCATCTGGTGTTGGTGTTGGTGTGGTCATCCACTATGCTCATTGTCTGCTGTTGGTGTGGTGTTGTATTGTTGTCTGGCATCAGTGTCGGTGTTATTGTTATGTCCCATGCAACCATGCTCCATAACCCCTACCCGACTCCAGATAATCATGTAACTATTGTCCTGTAGGTGCTACGCCTTCACACATGCATGCACACTCGAGTGCAATCCATGCACATACATCCACGCATGGAGCGCACACTCACTCATAATTGATAATGCACACTCTCGCTCTCGCCTATTGCGCTTGTGTCGCCCCCTTGCTCTCGCACCTTTGCGCTCATCTCGGTCATCAATACTACCTCGTTCCCATGCCATCACAAGCCCATGTGGTATTACCCCCCTGCCAAACAATCTGTGCATCCCAATACATTTCTGCATGTGTCCTCTTACTTATTCTGTACCATCTCACTCACACTTTTATTATCCACCTTCCTATTTGCTCATCGCGATTCTTTATTTAAGTATGGTTATCCAAGCTACACCGCTCTGCACATGGAGTGCTGCTCTTCCTATGTAGCTTAAATACAATGTAGCTAAGTCCCTTGTAACTCACTTGTTAATTGAAAATCAAACACCAATATCAAACATTTTATTCCTATTCTCATTAAGCTCATCTCCTGCTGCAACCCATGCGCACTTCACTTGCATGTCCGTGTGCTCACATTGCACTTGTCTACGCTCATCCACTCTACTCATGTGCCACTCTCATGTGTGCACACAACTGCCACAGTTCTTGCTCTGAAGTTACAGTCCACCCAGATACCAAACAAGAGGCGCAACCCTATTGGGAAAGTGGTTGAAGCCATGACCATGTGTTTAGCATAGCTCCACGTCCACCCAACATCAGCTAAGTCCTCAGTGCACATTCCCACACTATTTTCCAGTACTGCTGAGCTGTATCCAATCCTTCCTACAACCCCATCCTTCTGGTGTTCCAGTTCATAACAGTTATCTGGCATTGGTATCGGTGTGGTCCTCCACTATGCTCATTGTCTGGCATTGGCATGGCATTTGCATTGTCATCCGCTGCCCTTGTCATCTGGCATTGCTTGCATTACCACCCTGCAAGCAGAGGCTCGCAGGTGAGGGTGTGGTGGTTGGGTATATCAAAAGGTAAGAACCTACAAACAACAACAAAATAGTTAATTAAAAGAACAGATTGAATCAATAATATAGAAACATATGTACCCAAGACCCAAACAATGCGACTAGCGTCATCTGGGCTGGCTGTGGTGGTGGTAGGCAGTGTGGAAGGTGGTGGTGTCATGGATGTGGAAGGTAGGTGATGTGACATCATTGTTTGGTGGTTGTGTGAAGGATGTCTGAAAGTGGTGCCACTTTTTTGGTTGCACAAGCATGACCAAATGGTCCATGTGCATCCACAGGATATATAAACACTTGCTTTCTGAGCTCTTTTTTGCTTGGGCTCACCCTGTTATTAACTTTAGTTATTATATTAATGTACTATGAGTTATAATGTTAATGTAGTATGTATATACCAGTTGCAACCAGTTCAAACCAACTTTTGTCAGTTCGAAATAAATATACAATATGTGAAACTGCAACCGACCATGTACAAAAAGTAAGGCAACTGCAACTGCAAAAAAAACAGACTGCAGTTCAGTCTGGTTCAGTTTCAGTTTTTTTCCAGTTCAATGAACTGGACCTTCAAACACTACTTGAGCCTGCCCCAACCCACCAAATATTGCACCGATCTGTGCACAAATATTATTGCTCTGCTTGCAGATGGATACTTGGAGGACTACAATGATGCATGGAGCTGGAACATCAGGAAAAACCCAACTTGCGAATTGGCCTTTTTGCAGGAATTTGCCACAAAATCCTAGGAATCAGACTTTTGTGGTGGAAAACTAGGTAATGCCAGGAAATTGTACTTCTGCTGAGGAATGACAGGGGAATTGTGAACAAATTACTACTATTTCTGCCATGTTGGCTGCCAATTTCCTAACAGGAAATTTAAACTGTTCCAATGTTAACGTTAGAATCATATTGGGCCCTTTGATCAACACACAATGGTAGTAAGCAATTTGCATAGAGTACAAATTGAAGAGTGAGGGGACAGAATATTCGAATTCTACTATGACCCTGACACATAAATTCTTTTACCTGTAGTCCTGGTGCGAATGGAAGCCCACCTTACTGAGGCTGCCAGGTGCAGTCACAGTGAACACTATTCACCCAGCAAGTTCTTCGCAACACATGATTTTTGGAAAATGCCGTCACTGGAGTTGTGTGATATGATATGATATGATAGTAATAGGATGACTACATTATGTAATAACTCAGGTGTGGAGTGACCTGAACCTTGTTGACACTAATAAAGTGAAGTAAAATGAAGTAAAGTAAAGTAGAGTAAAGTAAAGAAGAAAAGAAGAAAAGTAAGACAATATCAAGTGGTGTAAGCTACAAGTACACGAGAGGAGGAGGATGGAGATATTAGAGATAAAAAGGAAGGAAGCATTACTGTTTTCTTTTGGTTGTGTTGGTGAGGAGCAAACTCACGATGTAGTATACCCCAAATTCAAGCTGCTAAGCGAATGGAAGTCACATGACAGTTGTTGGCCAACCGTTGAGTGAGTCGTGGCCGCTGTGTAGGAGTAAGATGCCGAAGATTATGATTGTCAAGGAAACCTTTGATGGGTGGTATTAATCCCCAATAATAGAAACTTTGAGCAGCAGGCCAGTGGATGGAATCAACGAAAAGGGATTCCAACACAGGCCAAAGGTGTATGTGTTGGTGGTGATGGGATCCAAATATCTCCAAAGTGTCAGAGATGGAGTCTTGCAGAGAGTGCGCGGAATTGTGATGGAGGGTTTGAAAGCATAGGCATTCTGTGAAAATGTGATGCATAGATTTGAGGACATGGCAACCAAATCAACACCATGGTTGAAAACCATTATGTAGTCTGGAGGATAAGGTTAAAGCCAAATCTAGCTGGTCGCTACATGCATATAATTGGATCACAGCAGAATAAGAAGATTTCGCTTGAGTATAAGGGTGATCAGGGGGTGGATGTTGATCATAGAGGTTGAAGGAAATGACAGAGGGATGAGGAGCAGGAGATTTAAGATTTGCTAAGCCATTTTCGACAAAAAGAGAGATTGAGGAGTCGAAAAAACCGAAGACAGGTGTGTACAGCATGAATTCATCCATAGTAAATGTTGGCAAGGGAGCAGTGGGGATGGCCCATTGATGTTGGTGAGAGTGGGATGTAACAAAATCCACTAAGCAGTTTAACTGGGAAGGTACTGTGTCGTGCTGTGAGTTGTCTTACATAATACAGTTTCAACATTGATACCTGTAGGGCAGACTTGGACTCCAAATCATTTGTGAGGCCTGGTAGATATTTTCCCACAAATTTTCAAAGATGACAACTTCAGCATGCTATATTACCATGCCTCAATGACTGGCAAAACTTGTAAATTTGGTCATATTTGTACTTTGATCTATTTTCAATGGGAAATCTTCTGCAAGCCATTCCTCATCAACCATGCCACATTTTTGCATAATTCTGTAGTCTATCCTATACTAATAACTGAGCTCTAGAGCTCCACACAGTCTACTTATTTTTTGGTTGACATCTGTGAAAGTTAGATTGACCCCTGCCAATTATGTGTGTGCAAGCAATATCTCAAGAACTAATAGTCAGAAAAATAAGCTGAGATTGGCACAGTGTCAAGGGTAATTTTTGTGATGATTCCCCATGCAAATAATGGTGGTTATGAGCCATTGTGGTGGCTGGATGCTGTTTTGAAGTAAGATTGCCATTTTGGGAAGTTACATACTGGGCATTGCCATCCAGCTACTGGCAACAAGGGCTCATTTTTGCATTGGAGACTCTTACCTACATTACCCTTGACACTGTGCCAATCTTAGCTTATTTTTCTGACTATTAGTTCTTGAGATATTGCTTGCACACATAATTGGCAGGGGTCAATCTAACTTTCACAGATGTCAACCAAAAAATAAGTAGACTGTGTGGAGCTCTGGAGCTCAGTTATTAGTATAGGATAGACTACAGAATCATGCCAAAATGTGGCATGGTTGATGAGGAATGGCTTGCAGAAGATTTCCCATTGAAAATAGATCAAAGTACAAATATGACCAAATTTACAAGTTTTGCCAGTCATTGAAGCACGGTAATATAGCATGCTGAAGTTGTCATCTTTGAAAATGTTTGGGAAAATATCTACCAGGCCTCACAAATGATTTGGAGTCTGAGTCTGCCCTACAGGTATCAATGTTGAAACTGTATTATGTAAGACGACTACTCACAGCAGTGACGGCATTTTCTGAAAATCATGTGCTGCGAAGAACTTGCTGGGTGAATAGCGTTCACTGTGCAGTCATGGTTGTAGTACACACATTCGCATTCAACTGTCACTGCTGTGAAGTTAGTCCAGCAAGCATTAGAAATGCTGGCATACGTCGACTTAAGGTGTAAGTCTTTTATGTAAAAATCCACTGAGTGCACAGTTCTCAACTTGCACTGCTGAGTGAGTCGTGTTATGTTGACTTGGTGATCTTTCATTCTGTGTGATGATTGATCCACCAAGTAGATCATGTTCGACTCGGGGCTACAGATTTAGTATGTAGCAACGAGTCAAGTTCTGTTGACTTGGTGATCATTGTTTCGGTCTGATCCACTAAGTCAACTTGGATTTTGTCACCCATAGATGGTTGTTGACTGGGTGATCAATTTACAAGTCAAGTTGAATCACATTACCCAGTCAATAATTGTTGACTGGGTGCTCAATTCATAATTCAAGTTGTATTTTGTCACCCAGTAGATGATTGTCGACTGGGTGATCAATTTACAAGTCAATTCTCAGGGCTAAACGGAAGGCTAACTGTATGTACATAAATCTATATAGAATTCTGCCGAGATGGCTATCGCTTGCTTCAAATGCGGCGAGATCAGTGTATCCAGGTTCGTTTCTGTGAATACATCACCGTTTAAAATGCCTTGGCCCATTGGGGAAGAAAGGACATCCTGGGATGCATCTGTTGAGTACTTGCGATCGGCTTCAATGGCTACATCATCCAGGGTGATACCCGAGGGTTCTTTCACAGTTGTGAACATTTTCCGTCACTTGAGTTGTTCCATGGCAGTGGGATGTGGGCGAGAGACTCGGTTGTTGTCCTTAATTGGTGCTTGGAGGCGATAGAGAGCTGGAGGTGAAGATTTTCTTGCGAAGTGACGGGTTGTATAGGATCCGTTGCTGAGACTGTTGGGTGTACTGGAGATGGTGCAGAACATTGAGGTACGATTGACTTTCCTGGAGTTGAAGGTTTGCGAGTAGGCGAATGCGGCCGTTGTTAGAGTGCCAAAACTACAGGACGTATCAAGGCATGTGCCGATGTCATGTTAAACGCAACTTTTACCTTGTATTTTGTCTTGGGCGGCACCTTGGCAGCCGGCATGTCATAGCCATCCACATCAGAGAGGTCGTCGTCTTCAAAGTCGGTTCCTAAATCCGTGTCTTGATCCTCGTAGCCGAGATTATCCTTGTCGAATTCGTTCCAGAGCAAAGCTGAAACATCATAAATTGGTGGAGGGGGTTGTACCTTGGTATATGTATCTGGGAGTTGGTCACAAATTATGGGCTTGAGCTCTTTCTCAAGAAAAGTAATATAGCCTCGTGAACAGAGGGGTAGACTGTGCCATGAATTCGCGAAGATACTGATTGACATCTTGAAGGCTGTTGAAGTTTTCAGTCTTGGAATGATGCTTGATCCATTTTGTGAACTTGTTGGGTGAAATGTGAGGCTGGCGATTGTTTGAACTGTAAAGCTTGATGAGATAGGCACGGGTCATGGGCCAGTCATTTTTGTTCCAGTGGGGAGCCCCTTCAATGACGCCATGGACATGTCGATAGCAGTAGCATAAAATGTAGGCCAGGAGATCGTTTACATCAATGAGAGATGAGTTTGTGAGGGCCTCAAGCATGTCCAGAAAGTCTTGTACACCTTGTCCTTTGAAGAGCGGGGCGTTTGGCGAGTTTGGCATAGGCATTGGCATGATGAATTGAGCAAAAGGTCGGTTGGAGCCATCTTGAATGGAAGGCATTGGTCCTTGCTTGACAAGGGCCTAAGGCACCCTAAATGCATAAAAACATGCCGTGCCATGTCGTAGGATGACTGAATGTGTTGATACCTTGCTTAGAATAACTTTTCTGGGAAGTAAACCCATGGAATCGGAAAAACATGGAATCGGAAAAAAAGGGTAACTTAGCTTTCACGTGACTTGTAGGGCCAAAACAAACTTGATAGACTCGAACTGTGGTGGGTGCATTGATAGAAGAGACCAAGTTGAGGAATAGCCATGAAATTTCCTTGTAGAGTGTTGGTAACACTTGTGAATGAAGTTCTTGTGTGTAAACAAAGTTATCAATAACGTGACTCATAGAAAGAAAAGAAAAAAAAAGATGTTTGGGGTCGAAGGGGAGACATTTGGAAGAAGGAGGATCAAAAAGAGACTAATAGAGAAGTGAATGAACATAGTTACACCTTATCGTATAGGGAGCTTGAGGGTACGACTCAAGAAGATGTAGTGGGTCCATGCACCCAGTAATGATGTAGTGTTCATGTGACGTGGTCTTGGCACATTCACCTAAGCTCTCGCACTCTCATTTCTCAACAACATCCTCTCATAGTGAAGAAGAAGGTCGCTGATGCCATAAGGAGTAGCTTTCTAATGTGGTCGGGAAATAAAGCATCAGCAGACCTCATCCACATCTGACCAAGCAGAGGCCACTATGAACCTTGGCAACGACGATCTTCAGCTTCTTTGCGTTATTGAAGGTGAAGCCGAGGTGTTTCCAATTGATGTTGAAGGGGCATCGTGGCACAATCCTAAGTTCATGGTAGGCGACCTCAAGAAGAAAATACAAGAGAAGCAAAAAGATGGTCCATTGGCTGGTGTTGATGGCCACAGCCTAGTACTCAGGAAGGTGTGTGATATCGAAGATTTGCGATGTCAGACAATATGGCTTACTCGCCATCTTTCCAGCCCAAAGACAGGAGTCCTGTCAATGTGAAACCGAAACAGACTCTGCCTGGACATGTCGCATCTATTATGGAATATGGGGAAGAGCTAGACCCTCCAGACAGAGTCTTAACTGTCTTTCCAGAACAACCTTCTCTCGATCGTTTACATATTGTTGTACGAAAACCAGGTACTGGTGAGTGACGGTGCTTTTCCATGGCTGAACACTGCTGATAGGTTCTTGCCCCAAAATTCCCGACTTTCCCTTCCAATTGCCGTCGCAACCGTGTTGATTTTCCCCATCGTTCACATCTACTGGTTGCCTAACCCGTACTTTTGTGTGTCCATACCCCTCAATCTGGCCACATTTTGAACTCCTCTGCACACCTCTCACACCTTGTGCTCTGGTCTCTAGCTCACAAGCAGTCTCGCTCACCTTCAACTGAAGCTGGGGACCACCCAGCCAAGAGAATCCAGACAGAAAAGCCAAGAAGCCAAGCCCTGGTTGCTCGGAACATTGGAATTTGTGCTGCTATTTCTACCATTTCCAACGATCTGGAGTGGTTCTCTGACCCTAGCCATATTTCCTACCTCCTGTTTCCTTCTGTAGCCCTCGGCATGAGCACACAGTTTGAGATGAAAGAGGTCCAGGGATCCTACTATTTCCAATACATGGGAATATGAACTGGCTCAATCTCCTTCCTTTCTCCATCTCCATCAGAAAATCTACCTGTACGGCTCATCTGGCTTGGGAAAGTCTCATCTGCTAGCTGCGCTTGCGGATTTTCTCATCTGTACAGGAGAGAGAGTCATCTATATCCTGGACTGTCTAACTCTAACTCAGAACTTCATAGGCGCGATGAAGGATGCATTTTGCTTTGCATTCCCGGAATCTGCAAATGCTATAGCATCTTTAGAGAGCGTTAACAACCTGGTGGAGTTCAGTCGCAACAAGCGAACTGGAGGTGTACCATTTTACATCATCGTTAACCAACTAAATGCCTTGGAGTCCAACGAACCGCAGCCCTCGAAGGCCAATGCTAAGCAGTCCTTAGAAAGAATAACGTATGGCCACCGTTACATATTCAGTGCATCCGCAAATGAACAGTCAAACCAGAGGGCAAATGAATGCCAGAGTGCGATGACTGTGATGAAGCTTCATGGAGGGATGGACAATGTATGTTAGCCATATCTGAATATTGTATTAGTATTGACATTATCTTAGGTTGAGATGAAGTGGTGGTACAAGCATTTTTCTGACTCGCTCCCAAATAAGGGTTTTGGGAAGAAAGAATGCCTCATTGTTGAATATTTCATGGAACATATTCCACTTCTCCTTCGTGACCTACTCCAGTTCCAAGGCCAACCATTCAACAAACATCTGGTCTTATCGTCTGATGGGTTACAAAAAGTCACACATGACATTGTTGAATTCTACCAGAAGTCACAAGAAGAACAAACTTGGCCTGCACATGAGAAAATGTATGTGTATTCTGTCCTTGCTCCATGTCAACACCTGAGTTCTTCCAGGTTTTTTTCAATCATGGATGCCTGTCTTCAAGGTGACAAGATCACCAACTTCTCGAATCACATTTTCGATCATCGCTACTTCTACGTGACTAAAGACCACATCATGCATTGCAATTGTGGTGTTGCATTTCAAGTAATGGTGGGGATTGTGTGCGAACATGAATTCTCAGTGTTCTCCAGCCCCCACCTGGTATAGCACGGTGGAGCTGTCGTCGAGCAACCCTGTCATGCAAGGTTTCTTGGTGGAGAATGTTTGTCTTTCTCGAATTGCTGCTGATGGCCTCAGAGTCATTGATGAAAGATTGGGAAAAATGGGGCATTCTGTGTTTCACCATCAACTGATTTGGCAGAATTTGCTCTCCTCTGACCACACTCATCGCCTCTATGTTCCAACTGACTTTAGCTTCCAGGCAGTAGATGGTGCTATCCTGCTTTTGGACCAAGCGAAGAAAATTGCCTACTTGTTTCTCCTTCAAATCACATTATCTCTCCGCCACAAGGACTCTGAGGAAACCTTTTATATGGAAATGTGGTGGAAATGGACCATGGAGATCACCGAGGCAGGGTTTAGCAAGATTCACACGAAATTTGTCTGGATCGACAAGAAACAGCCTAATGCCGAGGCAAAGCCTGAAATGTCTAGAACTACTCGTCAAGGGACAATGCAAGTGCATCCGAAATATGAGAGTGTCCACATTGGCATAGTTGACATTGACCCAAAGTTGGCAGGGAGACTCCAGCATGTTGTTAAGACCACTTGATGTCAAATGATCATTTGCTTCCCTGTCAATTGATTATACTGTGTCCATTCCTCTGTACAATGCACAAAACTTGTCACTCAATGAGACAGAATAGAGAGCATAGTGGAAAATGATGAAGCATGTTGTTTAGCACCATCTGAACGAGTCATACATCGAAATGACAAGTCAGCCTTGAGGCAGATGGATCACCTTCCCTGGGATTATAGCAAAGGGGGAGGGGCCATTGAGCAATGGAACAGACAACCATTGATGTCTGTTAGTGAACCGAAACATGTTGAGAACACATCAGAGCCGGACAGGAGCCAGCTCATGTCGGTAGACTTCGAGAAACCCTGTTTCTCGACAAAAACATCAGCAAACACCAGACCGCACATCCTATGCCATCCACAAAGATTCTGACAGGCCACTTATCTGTTTTCTCATTCCATATGCACCAAACAATGCATCAGAACCCTCCCTGCAGTCCTCTGCTGTCCGCATCCCCAAGGTCTCTGTTGCCCAGCAACAATGAGCTCCAGCCTCTCCTGGATACCTGCAACATTGTTTAAATGAGGTAGATCAAGGCAGAGGGGTTTTAATGTCCATAAGCCAAGAGGAACATGTCAGAAATGTGTTCAAGCCAGACATGAGTTGGCTTATGTTGTTGAACTTTGAGAACACCTGTTTCTCAATGAAAACCATCAGCAAACATCTGACAGCACATGCTATGCTGTCCCCAGAGTTCCAAATGGGACACTCAACCATTTTTCAACACCTTGTGCACCCAACGACACATAAGATACCTGCCTGTGGATGCCTGCCATCCACATCCTTGGCATGTCCATGGCCCAGCTGCAACCAACTGTGTTGGGACTTGAGGTATCCAAACCTTGTTTGGGTGATGTAGGACAATGCCAATAAATGTTGGTGGAAGGGAGCCAGGTTAGGCAACCAACACTGAGGTGGGCAAGTCAGACAGGATCAAGTTATGTTACACAGAAGTGGGAACATTAGTTACTACAAATGAAAGAATAAGTATTTACTATACCTTTGTTACACAGAAGTGGGAACGAAGGTTGGATATTAAAAAATAAAGGTCTATATCAGGGGACCTTTAGATCATGCAAGTAAAAGGCTGCATCAGGCACACTATGTGTTTCTTGAGAGCCATATTGGGCTCATCTGTTGTCTTGTGGAGCATTGGTTGTTCAGGTAATGATGTTGGTGATGCGTTATCGGGAATGTCACTGGTGTTGTTGGTGGTGGTGGTCGGGTGCTGAATTGGGCCTGACTATTGTGATGATGGAGTCATGGATATTGGTGTAGTCATGGATATTAATGTTGTCAATGGTATAGGAACGATGAGTTGGTATTTGGGATCAGGGTACCAATCAGGGGCTGATGGTGAAGTGTATTAGTATGGATGTTGTGAGTCTGCAGACTTACACCCATCCCCACTTGAAAGAATTGTGTGGGTTTTCAGACCTCTGTCCTGTTTTCGTCTTCCCATCTGTTGAGGGCATCTGTGTCTGCCATTTCAGAGCCAGGGCACCATTCATCATGTTCTTTTTCATATCCTTCATATTGTACAAGGTATTGTATGCCTTGGCCCCACCAACAGGCATCCACAATTTTGTCAATATACCACTCTTCGGTGCCATCCTTGGTGACTATTGGTCATGGCCAAGTTGGTTCACAGTCAGGGAAGAGGAGAAGGTTGTTGGGGATATATCTTAGTAGGTGGGCATGGAAACTGGGGAAGGTGTTAGGGTTGTGGGTAGTTTGAGGGTATATTCAGAGCATTCAGGGAAGGTGTGTGTAATGGTGTAGGGGCTGTCATTTCTTGGCATGAATTTGGCAACATGGGTTTTTCTGTTGTGTTTGCAGTTGCAGCAGCGATTTTCAGTGGAAAGCATAATGAGGTCACCAATCTCATAAATGTCTTCTGGTGCATGGTGTTTGTTGGCATGGTATCCCTGGCAGATTTTGGTGGCAAGGAGGTTGTCTTGTGCCTCTTGGACATTGAGTGCAACCCATGTTATTATTTCATGAGTGGTAGTTTGAACTTTGTTCAATAGTGGTGTTTGTGGCAAGTGGGATAATCTGAAGGGACCACCCAGTCTTCAGTTGGAAGCCAGAGAAGCCAGTGGACACATTCACGGTATTCATGATGGCGAATCATATGCAGGGGAGTTTGGCAAGCCATCCATTTTGGTTGTTGTTGACGTGGTATCTGATGGCTTGGTTGACAGTTTTGTTTGTCTGTTTGCTGCTACCATCAGTTTTGGGGTGGTAGGATGTGGACATCTTCAGTTTGATGCCAGTGAGCTTGTGGAGGGCTGTCCAAAGTTTGGCAGTGAAGAGCGGGTCCCAATCAGAAACAAGGTGTAGCATCAAATTGTTTTCACAATACCATTCATCAAAGAGTGCGACAGCAATTTGGGTGGCAGTGTCTGTGGAGTGGGTAGCAGTGATGCAGATGTTGGCCCTAAGCAGGTCTGTCATGGTCAGGATGGTGTCTTTCCCATGTTCCTCAGGGAGTGGCCCAACGAAATCTAAAGCCACTGTGTCAAAGTGGTCATCAGGGATGTATGCATTCTTGAGGTCTCAGTGCATGTTCAGCCAGTAATAGGAACCCTGCAAGGACTCATAGCTTTTGTCAAAGCCAAAGTGTCCAAGTGTGTCATGAGCAAGGTTGTAAAGCAGTTCACAAACATGTAGGTCATGCAGGATTATGAGTCGGCATCCGATGTAGAGGAGCTTATCGGTAAGGGTTGCCCCTTCAATGCTCCCCATACTGATGTCTTTGGTGAGCTATTTGGCAAAGTTGTCTGTTTCATAGCCAATGATGATTGCATCAAGGAGCAACTGGTTGGTGGCAATGTTCAATATGCCTGCAATAGGTGGGGTCAGTGCATTGTGCATGTATGCTATTGCGCAGGCTGCTAAGCAGGCATCGGGAACCGCATCTAGGCTATAGCACAGGTACGGTAACCCACGCAGGTTGCAGGTACAGGTA
>QMFE01002157.1:0-12815 GCA_003314665.1 Tricholoma sp. MG77
CCATGTACACCGTCTTTGGGATAATTTGGGCCATGCCATCCAGGATAGGGTGGATAATATCCACTGGGGGGGTAAGGCCATTGAGAGTAAGGATCTCCATAGAAGTCACCATATGGGGGATACCATTGACTTCCAGGTGGTACTGCACCAGCAGGTGCATAGGCTGGAATGTCGTGTCAGCTGGCTGCCTCTGTGATTGGAGGGAGGGTGTCTTTGGTATGTGGCTGGAGTGTGGACAACATGCAAGGGAGTGCAGAGGTGCCAGTTTGATGGGTCATATCAGGTGTCATGCCATGAGGCACGGACAGTGGGCAAATGGGTGGCACCACAGTGCCAGATTGGTCCATGGGCTGCAAGCAGGTGGGTGGTTGTTGAACAGACAGATGGGTTCTTCCAGCCATTGTGGGCTCTGCTCCAGGTGGGGGTATGGATGGTTGATGAGATACCTCTCACTGTTGTGGGATTGCAGGGGATACACCATGAATCAGCAGGATGGATGGTTGATGGACAGGCCATGGTATTTTGGTGATTGTACGCTTGGGTGGTACCTGTTAGGGCAACACCTAATCCAACACCTGTGGATCCATGTGTGGGCTCTACAAGGGAACATGACTGAGTTTAGAAGGGATGATCAAAATTGATGGGAACAGGTGATGGGAGAACATTGATTGACTAAGGTGTTTCCATACACACTGTAATGATGGGAATCCTAAGAGAACACAACTACTGTGCCTCTTTGTCATATATAGGTTTATATACTAAGTGACAACTATTGTACACTATTTGAATACTGCACTAGATGTATGCATACAGGTGTGTACATTGTTACTAATCGCTGATGTGTGAGAACACTTTTCCCATGATCGGTCATTGAATGCACTTGAGCATAAATAAACATAACTAAGCATAACAGGCTTAAATAAATACGGAAAAATAAGGAAAAAATTATAATAGGCAACTGTATATGCCTTCTAACATTACCCCCTTTTTATTCCTCAACTTCCAGGCGAGAGATTATTGTGTAATCAGGTGTGGTGAAATCTTGATATGGTGGTTGGAATTTCAATTGTTTGTACTGCATCCTCCCAATCCTCTGTGGTGCTTCAGGATATCTATTGTAAAAATTGCATATCACTTGCCATGCATTCTTACAATTATCCTCTGTCTCCCATGAGTTATTTTCGTCTGTATAGCCTTCCCACTTTACTAAGAATTCTAACTTGTTACGATGCAACTGTGAATCCAGAATTTCCCCAACCACATACCCTGGTTCACCTTCAACTTCAATGGGTGGTTGTGGAGTAGTTTGTTGTCCTGGGGTGGTAGGTGGTTTGTAAGGTTGTAAGCGGGAAATGTTAATTGGTGCATCAATCCTGAATGATGCCGGCAATTTAAGTTTTACCGCATTAGGTGAGATAATTTTAGAAATCGGGTAGGGACCAACATGCTTCTCCATCAATTTCCTAGATGGTCGTGATGTATGCAAATCCTTGGTGCTAAGCCAGACTTTATCACCAACTTGATATTTGGGTGCCTCAGCGCGTGAATGATCAGTGTAGTGCTTCATGTCATCATGTGCCTTATGTAAGGCTGCCTCCACCTCCATCTGCACATTCTTCAGTTGCAGTACAAAGTCTTCCACTGCTTGTACTTTCACATTCCTCCTCAGTTCAAATCCCATATGAGGGTTATATCCGTAATTAGTGTAGAATGGGGATACCCTTATAGCTGATTGGAATTTATTATTGTATGAGAATTCAGCAATTGCCAGCCACTCTGGCCAATCAGTTTGATGATAGTCAACAAACATCCTCAGATATTGCTCCAACTCCTGATTCATTCATTCTGTCTGCCCATCTGTTTGGGGATGATATGCCATAGATAATTTGGTTTCGATACCCAAGATTTTATTAAGCTCCTTCATGAATGCAGCGGTGAACTGTGGTCTGCAATCAGAAATTACTGTATTAGGTAATCCATGCAATTTCCATACATGATTGTGATAGAGGTGCACTAAGCCTAGGGATTACATGGACTTGTTTTGTGAAGTGGTCACATACAACAAATATAGTGTCATATCCTTGCGCTTCAGGAAGACCTGTTACAAAGTCTACTGAAATGTTGATCCATGGTCCTGCAGGGATAGGGTTTGGCATTAATTTCCCTGCTGGTATTTCCGGATAGGATTTTTCTCTCTGGCACATATCACATCCATCCACATAGCTCAGTATGAATTTAGAAATTCCTGGCCACCAATAATTCCTCATCACTAACTCCAAGGATTTCCATCTGCCTGGATGCCCCGAAATGGAAGTATTATGATGTAATCGGACAATTTCTTTTCACAACTCTATGTCCTTTGGCATGTACACCTTTCCTCGAAATAATATCAAATCCTGTTCTTCTGCCCATTCTTCTCTTTTAATGGTCTTCTTCTTTTCTCCATTCATTTATTTCACAGCTTTCACTACTTCTTTATCCATATCAGTACAATTACAAATCTCAGCTAACATGTTCTTCTCTGCTCTGTCAATTAATAAATGACCTTGATGCAATGCACATATACAAAAATATTCTGGCTTCAACAACGTAATATCCTTGGTGTCATTCTCCACCTGTAAGGGCAACCTTATGATCAGAGCCTGAACTCGATACTTGCAAGGGAAAACCAAAGAGTTAGATAAAGCTAACTATACAAGAAACATTACACACCTTGCAAGGGAAAACCAAAGAGAAAAGTCTAAGGTGTTTCCCTGCAAGGGTGTGACTATGTACAAGAAACCGTGTGACAAAGTAAAATAAACCTGTCTGCATGTGGAAGCAAGACTGAGGAAGCGAGCACGATCAGGGGCGCATCAACTGTCGTTCCACTATCTCTAAACAAGTTCGAGCGGTGTTCCACAGCTTCGGTGTCATCATTGAAGTGCAGGGGGCGGTCGTAGATGAGGTGCGGAGTGGTAGGAAGTCATCCTAAGTTGTACGAAGTTGTTCAAAGTTGTTCGAAGTACTTCGAAGGTGTTTCGTGGGCTTCGTAGATGTTCGTAGGACTTTGTAGGCATTCATAGAGCCTTGTCGAGTGTTCCCTTTACATCACCCCCCCTTCAAGGCGCAGCGTCCCGATGCGAAAAACCCCACATCGACCCAACCTGTCATTGTGGTTGAAAACCCATGCAACCAAACAGTAGGGCATTGATACATTTAGGAGCGGTCAGGTGGGTTCTGTAGAAGTCCTGTATTAGCTTAGGAGCATCCAGGTCACCTTCCGAAATCCATGAATTTTCTTCATGACCATAGCCTTTCCATCCAGCCAGGTACTGCAGTGTTCTGCCCCTTATCCAACTGTTTATCACCTTTTCAATCTCATACCTCTTTTCTCCCCCTACGATGTCTGGTGGTGGTGGTGCATGTGGTCGTTGACCTACGATCGGGTCTGGTGGGGCAGGCATGAGTTTGACGACATGGAAGACCGGGTGGAGCCATGACATGGATGGAGGTAGTCTTAGATGGTACGTGTGTGGACTGACTGGGCGAACGATTGGGTATGGGCCCAGATAGTGATGTGTGAATTTTTTCGAGGGTCTGGTCGTACTAATGTCCGACGCATCGAGAAAGACCTTGTCATCCGCCTCGAACTTTGGGGCTGGGGTTCTCCACTGATTATAGTACCTTGCCATATCATCTTTTGACTTTGCGAGGGCCACCCATGCTTTGTCCAATGTAGACTTCATTTGATCCGCAAACTCGTTGACAGCTTCAAGCTTCGATGGACATTGGTTAGGTTCGAAACCCATTCGGGGGTGTCTACCGGTGTCGACAAAGAATGGGGAGTGTTGCGTAGATGAGTGGACGTGGTTATTGTATGCAAATTTGCCTGGGGGTAGAAGCGTGTCCCAATTGATCTGTTGTTCACTCATGAAAACTCGAATATACCATTCAAGCTCTTGGTTAACATGTTCGGTCTGACCATCCGACAGTGGGTGATATGCAGTTGAGGCTGAAATGGTGATTCCCAGCAGACAATATAATTCGCGCATGAACTCGGCAACGAATTGGGGCCCTTGATCCGACAGCATTGATCTGGGTAGGCCATGCAGCTTCCAGACGTTTTGGAGATACAGTTGAGCTGAGCCCAGTGCAATGACGGTGGTGTGAGTGGGTATGAAATGGCTTTGTTTACTCACCGAATCGAATCCGTGTGCATCGGGGAGTTCGGTGATGAAGTTGACGCTAACGACATCCCATCGAGCTTCGGGTACTGGGAGAGGGTGCAGTTCTCCGAACGGTTTGCGTTTCTGTGCCTTTGTTCGAAGACACATATCGCAAGCCTTGCAGTACTGTCTGATGTAACGAGACATGTGTGGCCACCAGTAGCTCCTCGAAACAAGTTTGAGGGTCTTCCAGTGTCCTGCATGTCCCCTGATTTTAGTGTCGTGGTGCTGTTCCGTGATTCTGCGTCATAAGTCAGGGATCATAGGAACATAGATACAATCACAAAACCTCCATAGTCCGTCCTCCTTCGCCCATTCCGAACTTTGCAGTGTCTTGGCGCTCGATCCTTCCGAATCCTTCATTGCTGACAACACCGAATCTTCGTTTTTTCCGTCCTGTACCCCTTTTCGAATCTCGCGAAGTAAATCCCTTTCAGCTCCTTCAAAAGTAATTCCTTCGAGTGCGTGGACAGCAAAAAATTTGGGTCAAAGTAGCGTGGTGTTGTGGTTATCGTCCACACCATTGCTGTGGTCTGTGTGGCATGACAGAGCGTCAGGCTTACCCATGCTCTTACCCGGGCAATGGTGCATGATGAAATTGAACCTAGAAAGATAGAGGGACCAGCAGGCCTGTCTGCGATTTAGCTTTTTCGCAGTCATGACGTACTCAAGGTTTTTGTGGTCTGTCCAAACCTCCACCTTATGGCAGGCACCCTTGAGGAAATGTCTCCATTCCTCTAAAGATCTCATTACCACTAGCATTTCTTTATCATGAATTTTGTAATTTCGTTCGACTGCATTGAGGGATTTCGAATAGAAGGCGATAGGGTGCCATTTGAGATCGTCGGATGACTGCTGAGAGAGGACTGATCCAGTCATGTAGTCTGAACTGTCTGCTTCAATACAAAAAGCCTTCAAATCGTCCACAAAACGAAGGATAGGTGAAGACGTGATGCGTAGTTTGATTTTGTCGAATGCTGATTGTTCCGATTCGCCCCAACTCCACTTTCAATCCTTTTTTGTGAGCTCGAACATTGATTTCGCGTGGTGGGAAAAACCTTCGATGAACCTGCGATAAAAGTTCACGAACCCAAGGAAGCTCTCTTCAACTCGTGGGTATGGGCCACTCTGTTACACCGGCTACCTTGACTGGATCCATACAAATTTCGCCTTGGGAAATGGTTAACCCGAGGTACTTGATCAAGGTTTGTTCGAATTCACATTTATCATGTTGCAGGAACAATTTGTGTTGGCAAAGTCGTTCGAGAACAAGTCGTGTGACGCGACAGTGTTCCTCGATGGATTTTGTGAAGATTAGGATGTCATCCAGGTAGACACAGACCATGCCTTCCATAATGAGATCCTGGAAGATGTTGTTCATCATTGTCTGAAAGGTAGAGGGAGAGTTTGTGAGTCCAAAAAACATCACCAGTGGTTCGAAAGCCGCGATTGGTGCAAAACACTGCCTTCCACTCATCGCCCTCCTTCATGCGAACATTGTTATAACCCCATCAAACATTGAGTTTCATGAAATACTTCGCTCCCCAGAGTTGGTTGACAAGTTCCGAAATGAGGGGGAGTGGGTATTGATTCTTGATTGTAATGGCATTCAAAGCTCGATAGTCCTGTACGAGTCAAAGGGAACCATCCTTCTTCTTGATAAAGAACACTGGGGATGCCATTGGCAATTTCGAAGGGCGAATGCGACCACTACTAAGGTTTTCCTGAATGAACTCGTCCATTTCGGACTGTTCACTAGGTGCGAGGGGGTAGACCTTGCAGCTCGACACTTTCGCGCCTGGGATTAGTTCGATGGCATGATCCCACACCTTGTGATCGGGGAGGCAGTCGAACGATGATTTCGCAAATGATCCTCGAAGTCATGGAAGTGTGTAGGGTTGGATTCATGGAACATCATGTGCTGGGTATTCTTATGAAAAGCCTCCGCCAACCTCTGTGAAATGTTCGAAGTGGCTCGAATAAATTCCGCCTTGCAGGGGATCGTCACTATGAACATGCGATCGCCATCTTCGAGCAAGTCCTCCCCTGTATAGGGTTTGTCATCGCTGTTGTCATTGTCATCATCATCGAACAAACCAGGGAACTCAGGAATGTCCTCCATATTGATGTCTGGGGAAGGCATCGGTCCTGCTTAACACGCTCAAATACAGGCCACCTCCTTGAAGGCGACCTTGCACTCCTCGTTCGTTTCGTTCTGACAGGTGTGACAGTGGTCAGGGCATCGACTCATTTTAACCTCACCCGAAGCCCAATCGACTTCTGGGTTGTGTTTTCGAAGCCAGGTAAGGCCTAAAATGATGTCCTGCTTCCCTAGACCAGTGACAGCAAATATCGCGCATTCGGAGTGGTCACGATACCGTAGGACCATTTCCCATACCTCTGAAATACTGCCCACTTCGTTCAGCGAACCATCAACGTTGTATACTGGGATGGGGCAACTAAGCTGCTTTGTCGTCAAGTGATTTCGTCGCACAAAGCCGGAGCTAGTGAAGAGGTCGGTCGCGCCGCAATCAAGCAGAGCATTCATCGAAAGCACTTCACCGGTATCGATGGTCTGCAGCAATATCGGGAGTTCGAACGAGTTTGCACTAGGGTTCGACGCCACAATATAGCGTTTGGGGAGTCGTTTCTCCCAGTTGGGACATTTTCGAAAACGATTTCGAGGGGGTGGGGAGGTTAGTATGGCTTCAGGATCATTCGAAGTAGTATCAGTCGAAGAAATAGAATTTGATTCATACACTTCTTCTACTGACAATGCTGTAAAACGATTAATACTGGACAATGGTGGCATACTGATCACTCGTTGTCTGGGCAAAAATCCTCTTTCACCTCCTCTTGCACCTCTTCATCTCGCTCCATCGTCTCCCTCATGTCGAGCGCCACAAACTCCTCTTGTGTGAAACCTTGTCATTCTTCAAGGTCCATGTATCGGATGTCAAAGCGTTTCGGGCATTTGGGCCATGCATGGCCTGGTTGCCCACAATGAAAACACACAAGCACACTTGTATCTTTTGGTTGTGTAGACGTTGAGATGCTGGGCACAGGGGAATTATGCCGTGACGGGTTCGAAGAATTTGCCATCAGTGGTGCATACCTAGAAGTAGGTAGGGGAGGGTTCGAGGGCCTTGTCGGTAGTCTTCAAAACACGCTACCGCTGTTCAAAGTTGTTTCGTGGTGCAAGGTGGTTTGCGAAGAAGCGTGAAATGCTTTGTTGGCGATGCGATTTTCGTTGGTGAGGATCGCCGCGTCATACCACTGCCTCGGATTCTCATCAGAGGGTCGCCCGGAGGTAAGGCAGGCCACATGGTCCTGAATCTTGGGGTTAAGCCCTTGATGAAACTTCAGGACGATGTGGGCCCCTTCGAAATAGCGCACATGTTCGATGATTTCGTGAAAGTCGTCAACATACTCATCGACGGTTTGAGACCCCTGGAAGTATCTCGGGGTTTCTAGTTCAGTCCTCGACATCTGAACCTTGTTCTTCGGACAGAAGTCGGCGATGAATTCGACGACAAACTCCATCCATGTTGCTTAGGGTAGACTCCCTATGGCTTGGTAGCTGCGCATCTGTCGATCAACAAAATGCGCTGTGCGCCCGCTCTTCATGTAGGACATGGCCCACATGATTTTCGAATGCTCATCCTCGAACTGATGGGGTGCAAGATTGATGTATAACTCGCATGAATTGAGGAACAAGCATCCCTTCGTGTGTTTGCCTGAAAATTCGTTTGGAGATGCTGGTTTGATCGAACGTGTTCTACTTGCATTTGAGGGTTGTTCGCAGCGCAAATCAGGAGTAGGAGAGAGTGGGGATTGTTTGGACGCCGGGTTTGAAATGCTGCCAGGGTTCGATATGCTTGGGAGCACGTTGATGCGGTCACGATCCGCGTTCATCACAAATAGTTGTTGCAGGGATTGGTTAATCCCTGCAATATCGCTTTCGAGTTGCCTTCACCAAGCATCGGTTTCCTCTGCAGCCATTGAAACATTATATTGGATTGGGGAAAGGAAGTGGAGGGAGGATAGAAAGATTCGACCAAGCCGCAAGGAAGACTTTGAAAATGTATGAAACTTTTGTGGTCCAACTGACTGACTGGGACAGCTTGCTACTCTCAGTCCACCAAGAAGGGAGACTTTTATTCTGTAAGGGCAACCTTACGATCAGAGCCTGAACTCGATACTTGCAAGGGAAAACCAAAGAGTTAGATAAAGCTAACTATACAAGAAACATTACACACCTTGCGAGGGAAAACCAAAGAGAAAAGTCTAAGGTGTTTCCCTGCAAGGGTGTGACTATTTACAAGAAACCGTGTGACAAAGTAAAATAAACCTGTCTGCATGTGGAAGCAAGACTGAGGAAGCGAGCACGATCAGGGGCGCATCAACTGTCGTTCCACTATCTCTAAACAAGTTCGAGCGGTGTTCCACAGCTTCGGTGTCATCATTGAAGTGCAGGGGGTGGTCGTAGATGAGGTGCGGAGTGGTAGGAAGTCATCCTAAGTTGTATGAAGTTGTTCGAAGTTGTTCGAAGTACTTCGAAGGTGTTTCGTGGGCTTTGTAGATGTTTGTAGATGTTTGTAGGACTTCATAGGCGTTCATAGAGCCTTGTCAAGTGTTCCCCTTACAGTAGTGGGCAAGTAAAATCTACTGGTACTAAGACTGGTCCTTCTATGAACTTCTTCAACTCCTCAAACATTCTCTGTTGTGTACCTCCCCATCTCCATACCACTCCTTTCCTTGTAAGATTATGTAAGGGTGCCACAATTTTCAAAAAATTGTGCACAAAGCATCAATAGAAATTAGCTAATCCTAAGAAAGCCTGTACCTCCTTGACTCTCCTTGGGATCAGCCATGACATAATTGCTTCTACCTTGATCGGGTCCATTTTGATTCTGTCAGGACCGATGATCAAGCCAAGAAACACTCCAAAGGTACACTTCTCCACTTTTAGAAATAAATCATTCTCCTGTAACTTTTGCAACACTTCTTTCACAATCTCATCATGCCCTTCCTCACTCTCCATGAATATTAGAATATCATCGATGAACATGATCACTACATTGCAATCAATTTCCTCTTTTAGAATATTGTTCATCATATTCTGAAAGGTGGGTGGGCTATTAGTCATCCTGAAAAACATGACTAATGGCTCAAATGATTCTTGGCACATATCAAATGCTCGCTTCCACTTGTCTCCTTCCTTGATTCGCACATTATTGTATTTCCATCGCAAATCTAATTTCGTGAACACTTTCACCTTTCCAACCTTGTCGATAATTTCCAAAATAAGCGGTAGCAGGTATGTGTTCTTGACTGTCCAGTTGTTTAGATAGTGATAGTTGGTACACATACGCTTCTTCAAATCTTTCTTCAGAATAAAGAATACCGGTGAGGTTTGCAGGGATTTTGAAGGACATATGTAGCCTTTCCTCAACTGCTCATTAATAAAATCATTCACTTCTGTTTGCTCCTGAGGGGATAAAGGATACAACTTTGACTTCTTTGGCACAAATCCTTCTTTCATCTCAATACTATGATCCCATGGTTTCCATAAATGCATTCTCTCTGATTCCTTCTTTTTAAACACTGATAGGTATTCATGGTACCTTTCTGGCACTATCTCCTCCACTGACTTGTTACACTTCTCTGGGTTCTTGTTCCAGGACTGTCCTCTACAAATTGCTCGAAATAGATTCTGTTGATTGCCTTCTTCTTCAATCATGATCGAATTATCTCCATTAGGCATACCTTCATCAGGGACTTCCTCCATAGTTACTGAATACTTCCATGTATGTTCCTTCTCTCTATTCTCCTTTCTCTTCCTCTTAGATTGCTTGCTATACACATTACATTCTCTGGGACAACAGTTCATCTTCACCTCTCCTGTCTTCCAATTTACATTTGGGTTATGCTTATGTAACCACTGGTATCCAATGATTAGATTAGTCTTTCTGAGGTCACACACTTCAAATATGGCTCATTCCTTGTGACCCTGGTAGGACATAATCATAGTCACTTCCTTCTTGATACTTCCTCCCTTATTCTCTGTACCATCAATATTATACACTGGAATCGGGTGTTCAAGTTTACGTGTGGCTATTCCATTGTTCTGAATCAACATGCAATTGATAAATAAACCTGTAGCGCCACTATCCAACAGCGCTTCCACATCAATCATTGCATGCATGTGAACAGTCTTCAACCCTACTGTCAATGACACCTCTTGTTCTATCTGAGCAGATTGAATAAAGAATTTTGATGGTTTCGGTGATTTCGAAAATTTAAACTCCGAACATCAGCGAGCATTGGCATGTAATTTGATTAAAAAATGGATTACATAATAGGTCACAATTATAGTGTCGATTGGGTGGGACACCGTATCTTTGGTTTCCTCAACCTCCAATACATCATATTTATTGTGAGTCACCAATGGGAAAACCTTCACTGGGACTGCTCAGGAAAATTCTGCTCTTGACTTTCTTCCACTTGCACTTCTCGGTTCTCTCTACAATTTCTTGCTGTATGCCCTATCTTTCCACAAGTAAAGCATTTGATCAGGGGTCATCTCCCAGTGCGATCAACATCCATAGCATCAGATGCATGTGGAGTACTCTGACTCAGAAGTGTCGCCAATGGCGGTGCCTTCTGATCCTGCATCATTACTGATGGTGCTTTCCTTTTTCGGAACTTCCTCCTGACGACTTTCCAAATTTAGAACCTGTATGTGCAGAATGCGGGTGCAACAATTTTGATTCTGCTTGCTCCTGTCAATATTGCCAATCCAATTTGAATGCCCAGTAATACCATGACTCCAAGGTAATTGGCATTACTGGCAATCAATATATAGACTTAAACAAGGATAGGTTAAGTCCTGCCTTCAAATATTTGACCAATGCGGCATTGCCCAAGTCAGTTTGAGATGCTTCTGCTTTAAATTGCAAGATAAATTCATCTGCGGTTGAAGACCCTTGTTGCATGGTCTTCAATTTTCCTACTGCTGTCACCTTCAGGTTAGGATCACCAAATTGAGCTTCTACTTTGTCCAAAAAGTCTTGGAAGCTCTCAAATGGCTTATGACCCTGCACTATTTGATTGATGGCTTCATTCCTCCAAAACTGTGCCTTGCATCCCTGCATGTATGAGAGCGCAAACATAATTCGGGATTCTACTCTTTGAAATTCAGGCTTGCAACCTTTAATATAAATATAATAGAACTAGTAAAGGACTTGGTATCCTTCATGGTTCCATCAAACAGCTGTGGTGGTGCAAATTTAGGTAAGCAAACTTTTCCATCACCACCCTTATGTAACTCCTCCTCATGATGCAACAAAAAATCATCCACCTGCTCTTCAGCAGTTGATTGAGCATGATTCTGGAGCGTGATTAAATTTACCAGTTGAGAAAGTTGCATTGTCAATGCATCAACCTTCTCTTCCAGCATGGGCATGGGATTAGTGGGACTGGACTGGGAACCTTCTTCCATGACATAACAGCTACAAATAAAACCTGACAAAGTTCTTTGCCAGACTCAAGACCAATTCTTCGGCAACCTTTCCAAGCATCGAGTAGTCATGTGATTGGGCATTGGCAACTACTACTAAAAATAATAGGCTGTACTACCTACAATTATACACTAAACCAGGTCCGAACATTTGTCTGGTTGCAGCTGTCCTAATGATGAGCACTGCCTTTCACGCACTGATGACTGCAATGTATGGTGCTATGCATGGATTATGAAGAAAAGCTGATTACATAATCTACAAGTTACTTCTGGCTCTTACTGAAAGGGGTAGGGTGATTGATAATCAGATGTGGCGGAGTGGAACAAAAATTAGAGGGTGCACTATATGATGGGGAGTTGTGTTCTTCCATTAGGGCAACACCTAATCCAACACCTGTGGATCCACATGCAGGCTCTACAAGGGAACACGACTGAGTTTAAAGGGACGATCAAAATTGATGGGAATGGGTGATGGGAGAACATTGATTGACTAAGGTGTTTCCACACACACTGTAATGGTGGGAATCCTAAGAGAACACAACTACTGTGCCTCTTTGTCATATATAGGTTTATATACTAAGTGACAACTATTGTACACCATTTGAATACTGCACTATGACACATGCATACAGGCATGTACATTGTTACTAATCACTGATGCATGAGAATGCTTTTCCCATGATCGGTCATTGAACACACTTGAGTGTAAATAAATGTAACTAAGCATCACGGGTTTAAATAAATACGGAAAAATAAGGAAAAAATTATAATAGGCAACTGTATATGTTTCCTAACAGCACCAATGGTGCCTTCGTGAGAGGTGGTGCCCCAAATGGCCTACTGAACACCTCAGTTACGATTGCAGTGGCATGCCTGGTGATCTCTGCAGGATCGACAACTGTTGATGCTGGTATGGACATTGGGGGATTGACTGTTGGCGTGGGATGGGAGATTGGTGGTGCGGTGGTAGGAACAGCTTCTTGCTTGTGGGGAGGCAATTTCCCTGCTGCCACCATTGAAGTGTCTGTCATCTTTAGCTTCACTCCAGCTGGATCCTCTATCTTGCCTTTGGAGGTTGCCGGCAT
>QMFE01002157.1:13079-30745 GCA_003314665.1 Tricholoma sp. MG77
ATTGCTTAGTGGGGAGGGGGATGGCATCATTGTCATCATCATCAGTATCAGAGCCGACATAATCCACAACACCATCATTATTTCCAGTGGTGTCAGGAATAACCTTCTGCATGCTACAGGTAGTCCTAACCCTGCGAGGGGGAGTTGGCGATTTCAAATTGAGGGAAATAGCATCAATATTGACCTTGATATGGTGGTGTTCATTTGGATTCTTTCTTTTGGCTGTTGCATGTGCTTTGCTATGAGGTGGTCCCCCATAATCAAAACAACCATTGAGGAACAGCTGATGCATGGCAGGAAACTTTGAGTCAGCTGGAGGAGCAGCCCTGATAATGGCAGGGAATTCGCTGGCTGCCAAGGCTTATATGTAGTGTTTTAAGGTTCAGTTTGGTCCAGTTTTTGGACCATGATCAACCTTAACCATAACTGTGACCAGTCCAGACCATAGATCTGTAGCAGATTAACTGGACTGAACTGTCAAAGACCAGTTAGCATCGGTTTGGTTACGGTCTACCAACTGGTTTAAACCAGTCTTAACAGAGACCAGTTATGACTGGTCCCAGACGGTTCTGGTCATGGTCTAGACTGGTTTTCATATAAAAAAACCTTCACTACACCCAAGACTCACTCAATAGATATGAAGATTACACTACACCCGAGACTCAGTCAATAGAGACAACTATACTACACCCAAGACTCGGACTCATATAGAGATAATAAACTACCTTACATTAGTGGCACACAAGGGATTGATATTAAGCAAGGTATAAAACATCAGACATGATCTGATCTCCTATCATACAGTAAAAGGTCAGAGTAGCAAATGTACTACAAGAAAGTAACATACCATGTAAACTTCATCACGGTGGCCCATTATAAACAATCTCAGAGCCTATGATGAGGTTCAGTTCATGTGCGGTGCATGGACCACTATGCAAGAGATAACTCAAGGCTATAGCTGAGATGATTGGAAATTTAGCAGCCTGTTGGAGAAATGAGTAATGGTAGTAAGTATTCTGTGATGAGAGTTGACTTGGATACAACTAACCTACACCTGCCAATATATCTTCACATCAAATATGAGTTTGCTTTGCCCCACAGCCAAGTAATGAGCAATGTCATCCTGAGGAAGAGGTGTAAGGTGTAGCAGAGCAGAGGCCATTGTGCAAGTCTGAGCCATGTTCTATCATGAGGTCCACCGACAGAGAAGAGAAAGTTACCAGCAAGGGAAGGGAGTCAAATGTAGGGAACAAGCTTGGATGCCACATCAAATTTTGCTTGTCATGCAGAATTTCTGCTTGAATGACAATCTCATCTTACCTTTTCCTTATCAGTGTGATCATGGTGTATAGTCAATGATGGTCACACAACAGTGAATGGGAGGATAAGTCTGAAGGAGTAATAGAGTAGTACCAGTTAATATAGACTTCTTATCCTGTGAAATCAGCATTGGGTAGGTGCTCATATTCAAGCCATAGCCAAATCAATACCATGACTCTGATCACTGGCACCAGCAACTTGGTATGTCTTGATAAGTTGTACTAGTTACCAAATTACTAGATAGCAAAGGTTAGCTTAAGAGAGAATTTGAATATATCCTACTCACCAGTAGTGCTCGTCACGGGTAACCTGCGGGTCACTTGACCTCTACGTGCTCACAGGTGTGGGTACTCGTGGGTATGGGTATGGGTACAGGCGGGTCACGCAGGTATGGAAACCTGTGTGGGTTGGCACTGCAGGTCTGCGTCAACATCGTCCCCTCACCATTATCATTGCTCCCCATTTCCACCCCATGAGCAGTTGCTCGCAGCGGTGGTTGGGGGTGCTACTGTGGTGGTGGTGGTGACCATGTGGTCGTTATTGTCATCTTCATGTTGTTTTGTGTTGTTCGATCTGCACCCACGATCCACCCTACAAGCAGTGGCTCGTAGGCATGGGGGTGGGTGTTGTGCTGTTCATCGTCATTGTGGGGGGCTGTGGCTGTTAGCACCCGGTCCACCCTGTGAGCGAGTGCTTGCAGTGGTGGGGGACAGGTGCTCGGGTGCCGTCTCCCTCCTCCCTCGCACCCTCGTGGTAGACACCACCCTACAAGCAGGAACTTGTAGGTGTGGGGGGTGTGTACCGTATTGTTCAGTGTTGTTGTTGTCCATTCCTGGTACCATCTTCCTCTTCTTGTTGTGGTGGGGTGGCGTCGTTTGTTGGCATCGCCCAACGTTGCTGGCACCAGGTGCCACTGGTGGATGAGTGATGCATGTCCTGCAGATCCATTCACACCACATACCCCACAAGCAGTTGCTCACAGTGGTGAAGGGTGCTGGGTTGTCCAGGGTGTCCCATCCGCAGTTTGGTGCATTGTTGTCGTTAGACGCCCATACACACCCTGCGAGCAGTTGCTCACAGCAGTGGGTGATGGGCGTCATTGTCATCATCAGCTGCCACAGGGCCAGGAGGCTAGGGGGGCAGTGGGGTTGAGAGGTTGGCAGATTGTGGTAGTCATGTACCTCGCAGGTACCCTGCTGCACGGGCCTCCTGTCACCTCCTTGTTGTTCCCCCATTGTTCGTTGTCATCCCCGGTCCTGTCATCTGTTGGTGGGGATCCAGTCGTTCTTTGTTGTCCATTGTTGTCTCTCGTCCCTGTCGTCTGTCAAGTCCTGTCGTTTGTTGTTGGTCGCGAGGTGGTTCATTTGTAACCATGGGTGGTGGTGCCAGTATTGTGGTGGTTGTGGGTGCGTGGGAGTTGGCGGTAACGGAGTGGAGTGGAGTGGTGAGAGGACAGGGGAGGAGGAAATGGGGGTCATTATCTAATTGTTGTGGTTGTGGCCTTGTTTGCAAGAGTTACCTTCTGAACAAAAGTGGTAAGCATTTTGAAACTCAGCCTGAGAAACCCGCTGCATGGGTGTGGGTTTCGAATGGGTATCTCAAACACGACCCGTACCCATACCCATCTAACCCATACCCACATACCTGCACAGGTTTGCGAACCCATGATGTGCACTACTCACCAAGTGCCAAAACATACACAGGTTTCTCATCAAACCATGAGTAGTACTTGTTGAGCTTGGCCAGTCTGTCATTGATCACGGTTCGATATTTTCTGAACCAAGGATTGCTGCATTTCACTTCCCAGGCTGTCTGAAGCTCTTCTATTGCAGGAAGCGCTCGCCACAGGGTCGGACATTTTTCAGGAGAGAAATACTGCTGTATTCTATTAGAATCCTGTAAAGTGAGAAGATGAGTGACAATGAGAATGATTGGTTACAATTATGTACATACCACGAGAATTTCTGCTGCTTCCATAACATGTTCCCAGTCTTGTTATGTAAATGTGAAGGCTGACCAGGAGATGTGTTTTGCAACCTGGCCATCACATTGAATGGTAGTGATAGAACTGTAGCAATGGTCAGCACTCACAACAAAAAGATTGATAGGCTGTATAGCAACAGGGTAAGTTGATTTAGAAAGGGTAAGGACAATATGAAACACTGTACCTGGTGAAGTTTGTAGGACACGCTCAACATACAATAAGCAGTGCCCCATCTGATGTTGCTGTGAAGTGAGATGTTGAGAGGATTTGGAATGCCACATTCAATCTGAAGTTTGTCAAAGGCTTCAATGTGTTGCCCCGATGACTGAATCTGATGTGATATTTTTGTGTCAACTGGGAGACAGATGGCATGAAATTATTACAAACTTTGATTGCCAGGGTTCAAGTAGCTGCAATAATGTCCAGTGATCCATTTAGCACATGGTTGTCAGACAGGGGTGGGTCATATTCCCAAATTGCAGTGGCTGTTTCTATGGCCCTAATCTTAGTGATGTGGTCCATAATGTCGACATTTGTGAGATTCACAACATGAGCTAAGCAACTGAAAGATTTGCACCATTAATAATAATAGTAAGTTAAGGTGGCAGGTACTTATGGTAACTGATTCTCATCCACAGACCAGATGGGTAGCTTGCATCATTCATGGATGGCTTGAATGGTTTCGCACTTGCTAGTGTTGTTTGAGGCATTGTCGAGGGTGGTAGTGAGGAGCTGTGATCAGATGATCAGATAAGATCTCAAATTGAGTCTGACTCAGATGTCACCTTTGACCGTTTGCCATCAATTATCCCACTGCAATCACATACTCCCACAAAGTATTGTCCCAAGTTCTCTCTGCTATGTTCGCCTGATAACATTCTGAACCTGATAACCTCTGCATGCATGTTCCACTTATCACCATCCACCTTGATCCAGTGTGCAGTCACCCCAAGGAATGCTGCTTTAGTTGTATTGACTGTCCATCCATGTGCAGTAGTAGAGATCATGCCTGGGGCTTTCTGTAATGCAACAGTGGTAAGTCTACCTTGCTCATATCCAACAGAACTGTCTAATCACCTCAATATCTGCTTTCAGTTTCCCAAACCATTGTAAAAACTCAGACTCCTCATATACATTAATTAATATTGTTCAACAGTCAAATGCAAAATCATGGTCCACATACCTCATGCTCGCTTTGCAGTTGTGGACTACCATGTGCATCATCATCATCTGATGCCTGTTCAGGGACATCAACACTCCTGTCACTGTCATTGTCTTGTACTTAGTGTTGCCACTGGCTCAGCTGAGGTTTTTTGATAAATTGGCTATAGCATGCCAGATAATTTTTTTAAAATCATTGGAATATATGACCATATGGACGAGCCAATGAGCCGAGGGGTCCTCTGCCATAATTAGTTAATACGATCACTTTTCCCCGAGTTATTCAATAAACAAATTTCAGCTTGATGGCTTGGTTTGAAATCAAAGCCAATCAAATAAGTCAGGGACAGGTGATTGTATCAACTAATGTTGGCAGGAGACCCCTCGGCTTATGGGCTTGTCAATACGGTCAAATACTCTGGTGATTTTATAAAATTTACTTGGCATGTTATAGCCAATTTATTGAAAGACCTCGGCTGAGCCAGTGGCAACACTAGTACTGCCTTTTGCAAGCGCTTGTTCTGTGGCTTTTGAGGGGGCTCATCATCTGATGACTCCTTGAGCTCTTCTATGTGCCATTTATGTGTTGTATGTGGAGCAGCCAGAACCTTTTTCTTAGGTTGCTTTTTGCAGGTGCTTTCGGCTGTGATGTGTGTTTTGATGCCTTGGCAGGTTTCTTCCCATTTGCCATGCTAGTAGATATGGGGGTGGATGTGTATGTGGTGTGTATTATAGCTAGTATACGAGACAGATTGTGTTTGGTAGTTTGTTTGTGCTTAGTAACTTGAGTTTTGGGAATTGTATCTGTTACAGATGATGTATTCTTGAGGACTGCTTGGTAGAGACCATGAGCCTTTGTCATTGTAGACCATGGAAGTGACCAAATGGTAGGGTGTACACCAGTACTCTTGTCTGCAAGTTCTACAAGTTGCATGTCAGTTTGTGAATGAGGGTGGGTCAACAATAATAATGTACTGAAGCCCTTAATGAAATGGTTTCTCATATGAGGCCAAAGGAAGCTTGCATCACGATCATGAGCACTACAGTTCCTGGTCCCCACGTCAATTGGATTGCCACTACCTACAGCACCATTGTTGGCAGGCTTGGCTTTCAGGTCCTTGCACTTCTGCTCCCTCTCCTGTTCCTGCTCTGCAATGTACTCATGGGTGAAATTTTTGAGCAAGGAATTACTATATGATATGAGACACAATTGGAACAAAGCATGAATTGAAAGCAACTCACTATGCATGGGCCTTCATCACACCAGCTCTACATTTGTGGCAAAGTAGCACTGAAATGTATTCCACTCTGATTTTCCTGCTGCATATCTATGGAGTCGAATGAAGTGCTTGATGACAATCCTGGTGTTTCACTTCACCTCGGTAGCTGCACTTGACAGAATCTCCAGGCACTGTTTGAATGCGCCTTCAAGAATGTTGTGGTCACCGTTTGAGAGCCTGCCATGGGATGGGGTGAATGGGTCGTAATCGTGGAGCCCATCACAGTTGGCATCTTGGGGGTTTGGATCATCTTTCTCAGGACAAGCTTTGACTGGCAATGCAGGGGATGGAGAGGGGGGAAGACCTGAGGATGGAGGAGGGGGGAGACTGTAAGGGCAACCTTACGATCAGAGCCTGAACTCGATACTTGCAAGGGAAAACCAAAGAGTTAGATAAAACTAACTATACAAGAAATACTACACACCTTGCAAGGGAAAACCAAAGAGAAAAGTCTAAGGTGTTTCCCTGCAAGGGTGCGACTATGTACAAGAAACCGTGTGACAAAGTAAAATAAACCTGTCAGCATGCGGAAGCGAGACTGAGGAAGCGAGCACTATCAGGGGCGCATCAACTGTTGTTCCACTATCTCTAAATGAGTTCGAGCGGTGTTCCACAGCTTTGGCATCATTGTCGAAGTGTAGGGGGTGGTTGTAGGCGAGGTGCAGAGTGGTAGAAAGTCATCCGAAGTCGTACAAAGTTGTTTGAAGGTGTTTCGTGAGCTTCGTAGATGTTCATAGGACTTTGTAGGTGTTCATAGGTGTTCGTAGGTATTTGTAGAGCCTCGCCAAATGTTTGTAGAGTCTCATCGAATGTTTGTAGAGTCTCATCGAGTGTTCCCCTTACATCACCCCCCCCTCAAGGCGCAGCGTCCCAATGCAAAAAACCCCCTGTCGACCCAACCTGTTGTTGTGGTCGAAAACCCATGCGACCAAACAGTAGGGCATTGATACATTTAGGAGCAGTCAGGTGGGTTCTGTAGAAGTCCTGTATTAGCTTAGGAGCATCCAGGTCACCTTCCGAAATCCACGAATTTTCTTTGCAACCATAGCCCTTCCATCTAACCAGGTACTGCAGTGTTCTACCCCTGATTGACTGTTTATCACCTCTTCAATCTCATACCTCTTTTCTCCCCCTACGATGTCCAGTGGTGGTGGTGGGCATGGTCATTGACCTATGGTCGGATCTGGTGGGGCAGGCATGAGTTTGACGACATGGAAGACCGGGTGGAGCCATGACATGGATGGAGGTAGTCTTAGATGGTACGTGTGTGGACTGACTGGGTGAACGATTGGGTATGGGCCCAGATAGCAATGTGCGAATTTTTTCGAGGGTCTGGTCATACTAATGTCTGACACATCGAGAAAGACCTTGTTGCCCACCTTGAACTTCATGGCTGGGGTTCTCCACTGATTATAGTACCTTGCCATATCATCTTTCGACTTTGCGAGGGCCGCCCATGCTTCATCCAATGTAGACTTCATTCGATCCATGAATTCATTGACAGCTTTGAGCTTCGATGGACGTTGGTTAGGTTTGAAACCCATTCGGGGGTGTCTACCGGTGTCAACGAAGAATGGGGAGTGTTGCGTAGATGAGTGGACATGGTTATTGTATGCAAATTTGGCTAGGGGTAGGAGTGTGTCCCAATCGTTCTGTTGTTCACTCATGAAAACTTGAATATACTGTTCGAGCTCTTGGTTAACGCATTCGGTCTGACCATCTGACTGTGGGTGATATGCAGTTGAGGCCGAAATGGTGATTCCCAGCAGACAATATAATTTGTGCATGAACTTGGCAACAAATTGGGGCCCTTGATCCGATAGCATTGATCTGAGTAGGCCATGCAGCTTCCACATGTTTTGGAGGTACAGTCAGGCTGAGCCCAGTGCTGTGACGGTGGTGTGAGTGGGTATGAAATGGCTTTGTTTACTCACCGAATTGACTACAACCATCGCAGTGTCAAATCTGTGTGCATCGGGGAGTTCGACGATGAAGTCGACACTAATGACATCCCATTGAGCTTCGGGTACTGGGAGAGGGTGCAGTTCTCTGAACGATTTGCGTTTCTGTGACTTCGTTCGAAGACACATATTGCAAGCCTTGCAGTACCATCCGATGTAATGAGACATGTGTGGCCACCAGTAGCTCCTCGAAACAAGTTCGAGGGTCTACCAACATCCTGCGTGTCCCCCGATTTTAGTGTCACAGGATACAATCACAAAACCTCCATAGTCTGTCCTCTTTTGCCCATTCCAAACTTCGCAGTGTCTTGGCACTTGATCCTTCCAAATCCTTCATTGCTAACAACAGCAAATCTTCATTTTTTCCGTCGCGTACCCCTCTTCGAATTTCACGAAGTAAATCCCTTTCAGCTCCTTTGAAAGTAATTTCTTAGAGTGCATGGACAGCGAAAAATTTGGGTCAAAGTAGTGTGGTGTCATGGCTATCATCCGCACCATTGCCGTGGTCTGCACGGTGTGACAAAGCATCAGGCTTACCCATGCTCTTGCCTGGGTGATGGTGCATGACGAAATCGAACCTAGAAAGATAGAGGGACCAGTGGGCCTGTCTGTGATTTAGCTTTTTTGCAGTTATGAAGTACTCAAGGTTTTTGTGGTCTGTCCAAATCTCCACCTTATGGCTGGCACCCTCGAGGAAATGTCTCCATTCCTCTAAAGATCTCATTACTGCTAGCATTTCTTTATCATGAATTTTGTAGTTTCGTTCAACTGCATTGAGGGATTTCGAATAGAAGGCGATAGGGTGCCACTTGAGATTGTCAGATGACTGCTGAGAGAGGACTGATCTGTTCATGTAGTCTGAACTGTCTGCTTCGATACGAAAAGCCTTCGAATTGTCTGCAAAACGAAGGATAGGCGAGGATGTGATGCGTAGTTTGATTTTGTTGAACACCGACTGTTCGGATTCGCCCCAACTCCACTTTTAATCCTTTTTTGTGAGCTCAAACATTGATTTCGCATGGTGGGAAAAACCTTTGATAAACCTGTGATAAAAGTTCATGAACCCAAGGAAGGATTGTACCTCTCTTCAACTCATGGGTATGGGCCACTCTGTCATGCCGGCTACCTTGACTGGATCCATACAAATTTCGCCTTGGGAGATGATTAACCCAAGGTATTTGATCGAGGTTTGTTCAAATTTGCATTTATTGTGTTGAAGGAACAATTTGTGTTGGCAAAGTCGTTCGAGAACGAGTCATGTGACATGACGGTGTTCCTTGATGGATTTCGTGAAGATTAGGATGTCATCCAGGTAGACACAGACCATGCCTTCCATAATGAGATTTTGGAAGATGTTGTTCATCATTGTCTGAAAGGTAGAGGGAGAGTTCGTGAGTCCAAAAAACATCACCAGTGGTTCGAAAAGGCCATGATTGGTACAAAATGCTGCCTTCCACTCGTCGCCCTCCTTCATGCGAACATTGTTATAACCCCATTGAACATTGAGTTTTGTGAAGTACTTCACTCCCCGGAGTTGGTTGACAAGTTCTGAAATGAGGGGGAGTGGGTATTAATTCTTGATCGTAATGGCATTCAAGGCTCAATAATCCTGCACAAGTTGAAGGGAACCATCCTTCGTCTTGATAAAGAACACCAGGGATGCCATTGGTGATTTCGAAGGGCGAATGTGACCACTACTAAGGTTTTCCTGAATGAACTTGTCCATTTCGGACTGTCCGCTAGGTGCGAGGGGGTAGACCTTGTAGCTTGACACTTTCGTGCCCAGGATTAGTTCAATGCCATCCCACACCTTGCGATCAGGGAGGCGATCGAACGATGATTTCGCGAACAGATCCTCGAAGTCATGGAAGTGCGTAGGGACGGATTCGTGGGACGTTGTGGGCTGTGTATTTTTATGAAAAGCCTCAGCCAACCTCTGCGAAATGTTTGAAGTGGCTCGAATAAACTCCGCTTTGCAGGGGATCATCACTATGAACATGCGATCACCATCTTCGAGCGAGTCCTCCCCCATATAGGGTCCGTCATCGCTGTCGTTGTTGTCATCACCATTGAATAGACCAGGGAACTCAGGAATGTCCTCCATATCAACGTCTGGGGAAGGCATCAGGCCTGCTCAACATGCTTGAATACAGGCCGCTTCCTTGAAGGCAACCTTGCGCTCCTCATTTGTTTTGTTCTGACAGGTGCAACAGTGGCCAGGGCATTGACTCATTTTAACCTCACCCAAAGCCCAATTGACTTCTGGGTTGTGTTTTTGAAGCCAGGTAAGGCCTAAAATGATGTCCTGCTTCCCTAGACCAGTGACAGCAAATATTGTGCATTCGGAGTGGTCATGATATTGTAGGACCGTTTCCCATACCTCTGAAATACTGCCCGCTTCGTTCAGCGAACCATCCACATTGTACACCGGGATGGGCTGACTAAGCTGTTTTGTCATCAAGTGATGTCGTTGCACAAAGTTGGAGCTGGCAAAGAGGTCGGTCGTGCCACAATCAAGTAGAGTGTTCGTCGAAAGCACTTTGCCGGTATCAATAGTCTGCATTGATATCGGGAGTTCGAACAAGTTCACACTAGGGTTCGAAGGCATGATATAGCATTCGGGGAGTCGTTTCTCCCAGTTTGGACGATTTCGAAAACGATTTTGAGGGGGTGGGGAGGTTAGTGGCTTTAGGATCGTTTGAAGTAGTATCAGTCGAAGAAATAGAATTTGATTCGTACACTTCTTCTACTGACAATGCTGTGAAACAATTAATACTGGGCAATGGTGGCATACTGGTCACTCGTTGTCCAGGCCAAAATCCTCTTTCACCTCCTCTTGTGCCTCTTCATCTCGCTCCATCGTCTCCCTTATGTCGAGCACCACAAACTCCTCTTGTGTGAAAGCTTGTCTTTCTTCGAGGTCCATGTATCAGACATCGAAACGTTTCGGGCATTCAGGACATGCATGGCCTGGTTGCCCACAATGAAAACACACAAGTGTACTTGTATCCTTCAGTTGTGTAGATGTCGAGATGCTGGGCACAGGGAGATTATGCCATGATGGGTTCGAAGAATTTGCCATCAGTGGCGCATACCTCGAAAGGGGTATGGGAGGGTTTGAAGGCCTTGTCGGTAGTCTTCGAAACACACTACCGCTGTTTGAAGTTGTTTCGTGGTGCAGGGCGGCTTGCAAAGAAGCGCGAAATGCTAGCGAGACTGAGGAAGCGAGCACTATCAGGGGTGCATCAACTGTTGTTCTGCTATCTCTAAATGAGTTTTAGCGGTGTTCCACAGCTTTGGCATCATTGTCGAAGTGTAGGGGGTGGTCGTAGGTGAGGTGCAGAGTGGTAGAAAGTCATCCAAAGTCGTATGAAGTTGTTCAAAGTTGTTCAAAGTACTTCAAAGGTGTTTTGTGAGCTTCATAGATGTTTGTAGGACTTTGTATGTGTTCATAGGACTTTGTAGGTGATTGTAGGACTTTGTAGGTGTTTGTAGGTGTTTGTAGAGCCTCGTCGAACGTTTGTAGATGTTCGTAGAGTCTCGTAGAGTGTTCCCCTTACAGAGACCTGGTAAGTATCCAGGTGCACCAAAGCCAAGGAGATTGAAGACCCACTCCTTGACTGCTTCAGAGGTGGAGAGCATAGGTTTTGGGAGGACTGGCCAAACATTTTATGAAGATGGCGCAAAGAAGACATTGTGTTTGATGGCAGGAGTGGAAATAGGGTGGAGATGAGCATGAGGAGGACTGGAGTCAGCTCAAAGGGCCCGCCAATACACATGGACTTGAAGGTGTCAACATCAGAGTAGACACCAATAGCATCCAGTGTTGAGTCGCCAATGATGTCCACCATCACATTGCTGGGATAATGAACACAGTGGTGCCCAGCTGCTACATGGGAATCCACTGTGGCCTTGCATGTGAGGCTTATGTTGGAACGAAGGTGGTATGGACTGGGTCCACCACCAATTTGAGTCTCATGTTGATCCAAGGCCTCACTGGGGTTGACATCAGAAGGCTTGTGTGGTGCAATCCCCTCACTGGTGGTATATTGGATTTGCATACTATCCATGACACAGAATATTAGTGATTATGGTTGAATAAATAGATGGATCACACACATATTCAAAAAGTGTACAGAAAAATCAGGACCAAAACAAGATGGTCGTATCAAGCTGAAAAAGTCTCATTAGTGATTTTTGCAATGGAATATTTTTAAAGAATATCTCACAGGCAAAAAGACTGGGAACAGTCGGGATGTTTGCAAGAAAATGCAAAAGAAATGTGTAAATATGACAAAAAGATAGAGGAAAAGAGGTGCAAGATAAAGTTGATGCTCATAATTCCTCGCAAGAAAGTGGTGAGTGGCGATGTTGGCAAAAAAAGGCAGAGGGGGATGTGTAGATGTATGATAGAGGGGTAGGGTTGAACAGAGGGTATGTGAGATGGTTGGAGTTCTGTGCGTGGACAAAGTAGAAAGCAGGAAGGTACATATTTGGCTTCATTACTGAATCCATGTGTCAACAAAGAAAGAAGCACAGTTCTACAAGAGGTGGTTTCATTGAGGAATCCACAGTAGTATAGAAGAATAGCTTACTGATGACCTGTAGGGGATGCAAGAGACACTGAACTTCATGAATGTATGTTGGAATATTGATGAGCTGAGAGTGTTCTTAAGGCTGAGATAGTAGTTGTAGAGCACAAAGTCGGATGTCTCTCATTCTCCTATAGTACAGCCTACATATGTTACATACTATAAATAGGCCTTGGGAACTAATACTTGGACCGGGCTTGGATTGCCTGATCCCAACACTCCCCTTCAAGCCAAGCATGGTTTGAGTTGTGGAATGGTTAAATCTATGAGAGAATTAAAAGATTGTCATTCAGGTGCATCAAAACCTCTGTGTGGTGTAAAACCCCATGGGTAAAAACCAACTTACACACGAGGAAAGCTACTGAGTTATTGTAATGACTGAACCCCCATCTCTGCCCTATGTCACATAAATTTAGGCCTCAGTAGTGCCTTCATTAATACATCTGCTGTTTGTTCGGGGTTGTGACAGTTTTGAATATCCAGTATTTTGTCAGTTACTAAATTTCGGACCCAATGATGGCACAATGCAATGTGTTTTGATCACTGATGAAATTGAGGATTATGGGTCAACACTATGGACCCATTGTTGTCACCTCTAATTTCTGTTGGAAGATTTTGAGTGAATCCGAGTTTGCCATACAAATTTCTAAGCCATGTTGCCTTGCATCCAGCTTCTGATAACGCGACATATTCTGCTTCTGTGGAGGAAAGTGCAATCATGGCTTGCTTCTTTGATTTCCACGTGATGGCTCCCCCAGTTGCTAAGAAGATGTAGCCAGTAGTCGATTTGTGGTTGTTGGTGTTTGCAAATACGGCATCTGCATAACCATGGAAGAGGTTGTTGTTTTCAGTCTCATCTTGGGATTTTTGATAAGTTATCCCTAGATTTTTCTTACCTGCTAGGTACCTGAGTATCCACTTTATTGCACCATGGTGTTGTAGGCCCAGGTTAGCGGTGTCAGTGGCCAGTTCATTCACTGCAGAGCTGATATCCAGTCTTGTGGAATTTGATATAAACTGTAGACACCCCAGTAATTTAGCAAATGAATTGCTACGATTTAATTCATTGTGATCTGGGTTTGGTGCGAGCTTGATATTGGTATAGTGACAGGGTTCGCATCGAGCATTTCTTCCTTATGGAGCACGTTCTCAATATATTTTTGATGAGAGATAGTAATTGAGTCGTTGGTGTATGTTACTTCAATCCCGATGATTTTATGCGGTTCTCCTAGGTCAGTGACTTCCCATTCTGAGCAGAGCATGTTCTTCATATGATCCATCATTTATCGGATGAAGTGAAGAGTAATGAGTTGTCCACCCAGACGGTTAGTATTCCAAAGTCACCATTGTTGCATCAAATATAAGTGTGTGGATCTGATATTAAGTGTTGGTATTCGTGATTCTTGAGTTTACCATCAGGTTCATTGTTCCATTTGTATCCAGCTTGTTTCAATCCATATAATGGCTTGACCAGCTTACAAACTCGGCCTGTTCCACCTCCACATCCTTCAGGTTGTCGCATATAGATAGTTTCATGCAAAGTGCCATTGAGATACATGCCTTCAATGATGTCCATTTGTTGTAGTTTAAGATTTTTCATTGGTACTGCGCGCAGTGTGTCCATTCTGACTACTGGCGAAAATGTTTCCATATAATCGTAACTGGGGTGTTGAGCGCATCCTTTAGCCATGAGTCTTGCTCTGTACTAGATTACTTGTCCTTCTTTATCACACTTTTTGATGAAGACCCATTTATTCACGATTGGGACTGTGTCCGGCAGTTTCTCAACAAGTTCCCAAGTCCCCTTTTCTTTCAATAAATCTAGCTCGTTTTGTATGGCAATTTCCCATTCAGGCCAGTCAGGGGAATTCTTGGTGTCCTTAAGACTAGTTAGTTCGTCTCTGGCTATAATTGCATAAACTTCTTCCATTGTCAGGGAATTATTCTTGTCTTCCTCGTCTGGAAAAGAATTGTGAAGGTTTTTGTAGTCAATACAAATTCCACACATTTAACACAGCTCATTAATATCAATGTCCCCCTCAGTCTCATTCCGCTTATGCTTTCTATTGGGCTCAAGGTTCCAAGTTAAATCATCAGAAACTGTTACACCCAAATTTGGCGGTGTGCTCCCTGCAGGCTCCCCCTCACTTGGCAAATCGGGTGTAACATCAATGTGCTCGGGAGGTGTGGGAAATTCTGGAGGGTCAATATTACGGAAGTTGTGAGAGGTAAGTACCTTGCATGTTTCCGCATTATAATATTTGATTGCATCAGCGCCATCATCATAGCTGATGTAAACGTGGCATTTTTATTTTGGGTGCATTTTCCGATCTATTTGTCCTTGTAATAAGACCCAAACAGGTGCTCTGAATTCATGTAAATGAGAAACATTTGGTTTCCTATTGTACCATCCTTCATAAGGGGTAGATCTCAGCAGATGTTTGGTGTATGATCAATTTCGGAGATAAGCAGCATGCAAGACCGTGTACTCCCAAAGACATTCGGGAAGTTGGTTGGCAATAATCATTGCTCGTGACAGTTCAACAAGTATTCGGTTCTTGTTCAGCCATGCCGTTCTGTGAAGGTGAATATGGTGCAGTATAGCGAATTTCCATACCATTTTCCTTACACCAACATTCCAACTTCTTGTTTACGAATTCTTTCCCACAATCAATCTGTACTCCCTTAGGATTTTGACTGTGGGTTTTCAAATGGGCCAAATAATTAATCACTGCTTGTGCGGCATTGGATTTTAGCTTGATGCATTCGATAGTTATGAATCTCTTCACGTCGTCCACAAATAGCAAGTAGTATTGATGACCATTGATAGATTTGATCGGGTACTTTCCCCATAAGTCAATATGCGATAATTCACCATGTTTGGTATTTCTCTTTGATGATTTTGGAAATGGTTTGATGTGTTGCTTTGCTTCCATGCAAGCAATACAGTCAGGCTTGGGTGAATGTTCATCAACATTGAATCTGTCAACCAATTTTCCATCAAGTAATTTTTTAAGCCCAGTGTATCCAACATGTCCAAAGTGTTGGTGCCATGTTTCCCAAGTAGGCAGTGAATTATTCCTGATGAATGTTTGATGGTGTGGGGTGTTAATGTTGTGTGTAGAGAGTGGTTTTCATAGGGTCACCTTCATCCTATATAGATGGTTATGAATTTTATTTCTTTGTGCTATTGGTGTTCAAGCTCTTGTGATGAGTGTAAGTTCCCCATTTCCACCAATATAGTGTCCACCAGCCATGTCCCATTGCCCCAACGAAATTAAATCATTTCACATTCCAGGCACATGTAGAACATTTTCCAAATGGAGAATATAATTAACACCATTGCATGTTGAATTCAATTCAACAGTTCCTTGGCCTGCAATATTTGCCTCTTTACCACCTACACCTGTTACGGAACTATTTCCCAAAGGTGTGTAATCGATAAAAGCTTTGCACTGATGCGTAACATGCGATGTTGTTGCTGAATCGGCTAACCAATCATAAATTATCAATTGCTCATCATTGCCATCAGTGTTACAGGCATTGTATGTGTCAAAATTATGGAGTTCCTCTTCTATCGGGAACGCAATGTGTTCCTCAACTATATTGGATTCATCAACTTCAGTTCCTTGGCCTGCAATATTTGCCTCTTTACCACCTACACCTGTTACGGAACTATTTCCCAAAGTTGTGTAATCAATAAAAGCTTCGCGCTGATGCGTAACATGCAATGTTGTTGCTGAATTGGCTAACCAATCATAAAATATCAATTGCTCATCATTGCCATCAGCGTTACAGGCATCATATGTGTCAAAATTATGGAGTTCCTCTTCTATCGGGAACGCAATGTGTTCCTCAACTATATTGGATTCATCCACCTTCTTTTTATCCTTCTCTTTACTCTTCTTCTTTCCCCAACAATAATTCATGTAGTGTCCGATTTTCCCACACTTCCGACATTTGTTGCCATCAAATTTATGGCATTTGCTCGACCAATGTCTGGCACATTTGCAATGATTGCAATAAGGTTTGATGGAGGATTTGTGATCTGTGATACTCTTCCAGGGATTTACTAGTGCTGTTAGCATTCTGGGTTTTCACCAGATTCATGCTTCCATTGGTACCATTTTTATTATTCCCGTTATTAGATTGAGTCAAACGAATCTTATATTCCTCTCATAATAAACCAATGAGCGCATCGGATGATAGCCGTCGCTTAAGATCGGGATCGTTGGGGTCATTAGCATTCCCGTTATAAGGTTCGACACAGGTTTTCCACAATGAAGGTAAAGACGCCAAAATGATCACTTTGAAGCGCATGTCTGAAATATGAAATATGGCATTTGGGAATTTGTTGATGCGATCTCGATATGATTTGAGGGTGTCAAGATGTTTTAGGAGGTTGTCAACATCTTGTAGCTTGGTTTCATATAACAGGCACTGAATATGATTGACAGTTTGATGCACCTTGTTTTCGTGAGTAACTGAGAGTGCCAAATACATCACTTCGGCTGTTGATTTTGATCCGATGTGATTCATCTGAGATGAAGTGACATTATGGATAATGACTTGCTGAGCCCATGTGTCATTTTTATCCCAGTTATGAGTGCCAATGGGATCACTAAATTCATCTGGTCACTTCACATGGCCGGTGATGTACCCAGTTATGTCACAATTTATAAAGACTCTCAGCATCCTCTCCTTCCACTTCTGCCAGTTTTCATCCATCAAATTATCATGGTCAGTGATCTTGTTTACATTCAAATATTCTTTGGTACAAATTAAATTGATGTGAGGTGTACTGTCATCAGAAGATGTGTCGCCAGTAGGCTGGGGATTCTGTCTGGTATGGTAGGCCCTTTTTGCACATTTAGGGGCTTGCTCTTGCGCTTGTGGCTCCTGTTCCTCATTGTCAGAAAAAAGGTTCATAATATGTTGGTGACGAGTTATTTAAATATGAGAAAATCCAGGGCCCATAACCTGTTGGAATATTGACGAGCTGAGAGTGTTCTTAAGGCTGAGATAGTAGTTGTAGAGCACAAAGTCAGATGTCTCTCATTCTCCTATAGTACAGCCTACATATGTTACATACTATAAATAGGCCTTGGGAACATGTGTCAAGTCAAATGTGTTCACTGATGACAAGGTGATCTGCCCCCTCCCACTGCCCCCAGCAGCTGCCAGTGCAATGCCTGCTTGGAACCTCCAATCCACTGGCAGCCACTAAAGTAAATACATTGTTGGGATCAGGCAATCCAAGGTCGTCGTACCCGTGGTTCGTCGTCGTTGGGTTTCCTGTTGTCTGCCGTCCCGTCGTCGTCAATTGTTTAAATTGGTACCTAAAAAACTTTGTTAGTAAAAAGAAAAG
>QMFE01002160.1:3108-14128 GCA_003314665.1 Tricholoma sp. MG77
ATGACGTCTAGTAATGAATGGTTGAGGATAGAATGGATGAACATATGATGAAAAATCTAAATGAAGGAATTGTCATGAGGGCATAAATGAATGTAGTGGGGCTTGTCGTCGTTGAGTCCATTGTCGCAGGGTCCCAAATGGCTGTGTACAACCTGTCTTCAGAGCCGAGAGATCTCACAGCTGGGTGCTGGGTGCAAGGTAACAACACAGCATTGTTGGCCCAGTCAAAATGTGCGGGTGGTGGTGAGACAGCTCATTTACGGTCGAGCTGAGGTGATCTGGGGTGGATGGGGGGTGAATGGGGAGTGCTTGCAGGTGCAGATGGTGTCGTTGGTGACACAGGAGGGGTGTACCATGTGGGTTCCAGTGAAACAGCGCATTCCAGGGTGCACTGGGATTTGCATGGGCGCATGGGCAGAGATGGGTGTGTAGTTGGGTGCTCGTGGGTGGTGACAGTGTTGTTAGTGATGTGGCAGGTGGTGGGGAGGGTGGGGGACCTAGCTGCAGCGAACCGTGCTTTGTCTTCCATTTTTTAGGGTTTTCTGACAAGCGAGAGGGCTTGTATTGGTCAACAGGGGACTGGGGGGCAAACTGGGGGTGACGGGGGTGTGTGTGGAATGGTACAGGCTGTTGCTGAGGGAGGTGGAGCTGGTGGGGTTCATCTGTTGAGCAGACAGCGCATTTCAATGAATGCAGTTGCTCATCGTCTCACGACTCAATTTCCTCGGCTGTAGACGGGCCCTGTGTGTCATTTACAGCCTCATTGACCATCTCCAGGGGTCAGCGGCTGTCTGGGTACTAGACATGGCCCTAGTTGTCGTTTCACAGGGGGTTGTAGCAGTAGTTGCCACCATTGTTGACGATGACATGGTGCCAGCAGTGGGGGGCTCAGGATGCAAAGTGGGGGGCTGAGAAGCTTGTTGGGGGTCTGTAGGTCAACTCAGCAGTGGGTGCTGTTGTTCTCCAGGTGCTGGGGGCAGTTTCAAGGCTGGGGATGAGGTTGTGGTGGTGGTTGTCAACATTGTTGGCATTGTTGATGGGGGCTGTGCAGACGTCATCAGCGGTGATGTGGTGGATAGTGGTGGTGATGGTGGGCTGGTTGTGGTCTTGTCATAGGGTGCCATTTGTGTAACGGCATTGGCAGTGGAAGCAGAGGTGGTCTGGGTACTTGCATCTGTCATTGTGCAGGGTACTGGCTCCATTTATACAGTGAGTTCGATCCTCTCATTTTCCATCCCCCTTTCTTCTATTCCGCTGCTCGTCCTCTATTTTCACCATCTGTCAGCCCTTTCCTATATTCCTCTTTCCTCCTTTCCAGCTTCCCTTCCTTGTAGCCTTGTCTCCTGATCTCCAGGTAGGCTTTTGGCATGTGTTTCCGCAGGGTTTTGACTGAGTCTAGTGTAGCAGGGTCAAGTGCGGAAGTCAACTCTGCTTTGAAGTTGAATTCCGAGAACTGTGGTGCTGGCGTTGATGATGGTGCCATTTTCACAGCCTGCATTTTCTTTCCCATACTGCTGTGATAGTGTAGTATTGTCTGATGTAGACAGTTGACAGTGAGCAGAGGACAGAAGACAGTAGACAGAAAAAATGAGCAGAACAGAATGGGAAAGACTCAGAGGCAGGGCAGGAGAGCAGAACAACTGGCAAATGGAGTGAGAATTCCCTGTTGTCACCAGATGGAGATGTCCAGTCTCTATGCAACAGTGTGGAGACGCAAGCTGAAAGGCGCAATGCATGGGCAACATGACTCTATAGTGGTGGTATATGATGAACAAACAGTCTGTAACCTACGTGTCTATCAACATGCAGTCATGTGACACACACCTGACCTGGCTGCAGTGCACACCTGGGTGCACGGTTACAACATTGTTTGGGGGTAAGTAATTTCTCAGTGTGTTCTTGTTTTTGTCAACTAACTAAATCATATTTGTTATTTTTTAGATTCTAACTATGGTTGACAATGGGGGTTACAGCACCCAAGCTACCTTGTGTGTAACATGGGCCCAAATGATGTGTATCATCATTTGGGCCCCAGGCAAGTATTTTCTTATCTTGTTTCTTATTTTTAGGGTGGCATGACTCATGCCACCCATCAACATCCACCAACACCATCACTGGCAGCTGTCTTGTGCCCAATGCAGGCCCAAGTAACTTTTTTCTTTCTTTCTTGTTTCTATGAAAATACTAACTGACTCTTCACTATAATTTAGATTCCATTGTAGTGGTAACGAAGGACACAGACGCAACACAACCCACCCATGCCCACGGCTGCCCAATCCCCTCCCCCATCTAAATGGGATGTGAGGGTGTTGTTTAGGGTCAGGAGCATGGAGAGCAATGCCGGGAGACCCCAGGAGGGGGATACCAACCAGGTAAGCCCCCAACTAGCCCCATAGATGCGCTGTGTCATGCCTAATCTGCCCAACCCCCCCAAAACAGATGATGATGACGGAAACGAGTACCAGGGCTTCACCACAACCACCCACAGCGATGAATGACACACCACCCGCCCCCAGCCCCACAAGCAACTGCTCAGGGGGTGGATTGGGGGTGGAATGGTGAGAGGCGACCATGACCACAACACCAGCGCCACCAGCAAAAAAGGCCACAGAACACCCCAACAATGATGGACAACCTAACACCCGCCCCCACACCTGCGAGCAACTGCTCACAGGGTGGATCATGGGTGTTAGAAGCCACCGACGACATTGGTGAGCACCAGCCCAGGAACAAGCCCCCGCTGCTGCCAACAACAATGACAATGGCAGGGATGGGGACAGGGACAGGGACAGGGAGAAAAGGATGACAATAATGATGAGGATGACAGGGAGGCAAATGACAATGGGACGATGAGGATGACAGGGAGGCAAATGACAATGGGATGATGAGGACGATGGATGACAGAGCACCCACCCCATGCTGACAAGCAACTGCTTATCAGGTGGATGGTGGGAGCACCAAGGCCATACAATGAGGGGCCAATGCCACTGGCAGGGACAATGATGACACTGCACCAGCACCAGCAACAGGGACGGTGGGGAGGTAAATGATGAGGTAACGACACCACCCCCACAAATACTGCTCATGGGGTAGATTGCAATATATATATATTATATTATATACTGATTTGTATGCTAAAAGACTGGTTGCAACTGGTTGCAACTGGTCTTTACCTGGTTTATAATTATTTAAAAAACTATGCAACTGGCAACTGGACTGGTCCACAACCACTTCTGCAGAGGCTGCAACATAGACCAGACCACGGTTGGGTCTGGTTCGGTTGCCAGTTTTTTTTTGGTCCATGCAACTGGACTTTCAAACACTAAGTATCATGCACCCAAATTTGGCTTGATTGTTGATAAGTTACATACCTTGACAGCAAGTGTTTGGATCACAGCAACAACGTCCAGGTATCCTCCAAGCATATGGTTTCCTGGTAACGCAGGATCATACTCCCAAATTGCATTTGTATTTTAAATGACAGCAATCTTCGTGATGTGTCCCATCACAGCGACATTTGCGATAAAATATCATATGTACTTATGGGAGCTGATTCTCTTCAGTGTTCCATTGGAGACCACAGTGGTGATGTTGTTGCTCTATCATCTCACAGCTAGTGGTATTGTTAGATGCATTGTTGAGAGTTACCGTCTGAAGCTTCAGTGTTATCAGTAATCTTATCAGTATTACCAAACCAATATCCTAATACAGACCTTCAATTCATTCTGACTTATAACCCCCATGCAGTTGCAAAGGCCAACAAAGTATTGCCCCAAATTCCCCCCACTATGCTCACCTGAAATTGGCTGAAAACCCACGACTTCCAATTGCAACTTCCACTTGCTGTCTTTCACCTCAATCTAGTGTGCCATCATTCTGAGGAACAACCCCTTTGTGTTATCTGCCATCCATCCATCAGCTGTAGTGGAAATCTTTCTGGGTGCATCCTGACAGAGTATGCGTAAGACTTCATTATTATTAACTTCTTGATACTGACTTTTATCTCTTCCTTTAACAGTTTCAAATGTTCAACAAAATGGTTATGAATGTAGACCGAAACATTGTGAGTGCTAGGTAGGTCACATTTCACTGTCTTCGGTCTCATAGTGACTAAACAATTCCTGAATAGGGCTTTGTCTGCTACAGCCAATGACTATCCATGTGCTCAGCAACATTATTGCAGAATTATAATCTTGGCTCACCTGATCATCACATGCGACAAACTTTGCCACTGTCTCCAAAATTCCTTCTTGCGAAAACTCTGTTGGTCTCTTGCCCTTGAAAGTGCTGACCAGTGTCCATTGCTTTTGGGGCTTCTTGACATCCTCCCTTTCCTTCAAGATGTGTGGCGGAACTGCTCTGTGATTCTCTTCTAGACCCTGTTCAAGGCATTGTTGCTGATATATGGGATAGTGCTGACAGATATGCTGATGGCAGGATGAGTTGCTGCCAGATAAGAATGCCTTGTGCAGTCCAGCTGACTTCCTGATTTCTGGATCTATTCTGATGTTTATGTGAATATTTTATTGTGCTTATCTGAGATGCATCTTACTTGCACAGCAGGCACCATCGACCAGCACCTTTTAAAGTGGTGTTTATTTGGCTGATGGTATTTGGTAGGATGCATCCATAAACATGTAGTACTGACTCATCAATTACATCTCTTATAAGTAGTTAAATAGGTATCAAACTATGTAGTTGAGTCTCAGTTGCAACTGATCCTAACTGGTTTCTGTACAGTCTTGGTTGTTACAAAAATCAAGAGAACTGCAACTGGACTGCTGTGAAACTGCTGTGAACTGCAACCGCAGTTCGGTCCTTAGCGGTTAGGTCCGGTTCAGTTGCAGTCTTTTTGTGGTTTGGTAAACTAGACCTTCAAACACTATAAACAGTACAGAAGCAGTTGAGGATGATTCAGAAGGGATATTATGTCCTACTTGAGCCATGGATCTGAAGTGATTGGGGAAGATGATGGTAGGAGATCAAGAATTACACTACAGCTGCTCACTGAGATGCATGAACTTAGCTGAGCACATCAGGAAACTTAATTTTTGCTGGCAAGCTTTTTGCCCTTTTTGACTTTTGGAAAGTCAAAAAGCTACAAGTTGACAAGATTGGATGTGGCTACATAATGACTAATGGAAATGTTGTCTAAGTAAGAAATTTGTGGGCATGGTAGTCTATATAATGGTTTATGAAGTAAGGCCTTTGAATCATCACCCGTCCACTGGGAAAAGTTCTGCCCATCAGGAAAGCAATGTAATGCAGGGTATGCCAGAACTGCAGAAATTCTAAAGCAAGCATCAAATAAAGTTTAACATCTGTGGTTTCTGTCTCATACCATCGATCAATGTCTTGCATGATTTCAAGCACTTAAGTTTCACCATGAACTAAGAGGAGATATTTGTTTACCCAGGTGACATAATGATCTTTGAATGTCCCCTTTATCAACTGGTGTAGATCTGGTGACAGGAGTTCATGAATATCAGCACAAGGAAATCCATGAGTAAATGGCTGTGACAATTTGAATCAGATATCAACAAAAAGTTTATATGTCCATACCACAACATCACTTCAAATACCAAATTGACTCCAGACAACATCAGGATGGAAACAATTGATAAGTAAATCAGTCTTTTCATGAGAATGACAGTGGGCATCAGGAACATCCAGGTTTTCCAGTGGAGCATCACATCTAAATTAATCATCAAGGCCATTGTGTTTACACTAGCAGGGAAAGACATACTTTTGGCACCAACCTTGGACAATCCTGGTCAGCCACACCGCTCTGGATAGTCAGCAATATATGGGCCCAATCCATAGATGGCATGACAAAAGTGGCCATCAGGACACCTGACAACTTCAGCTGTTGTCATGCCATGTTTCAGTGGTGCAAAGATGCATGCCAGGCATGCATGGTACAATTGTTGACAAAATTGTTGGAATGCCTGAGTATGTCGATGTCGTTGACTTGCTAAAAGATAGAGAAGGTTAGCCTGTCACTATTAAAGAGCTTACATAAGTAACATAACAAAATTCACTTTTGGGTATTGGAAGAAAAGCCACAGGAAGAACTGCATTCCCATGAGATCAATGTGCTATATTGGACAAATTACCAGGTGACATGTATACTGGGTGGTACTCCTGTTGTCCTGTCCCAATGGTTGTGATTGTTTTGTCACTCCTGCTACATACTGGGGCAAACATAGCCCTGTGAGTTGCTCAGTCTGTTGCAATTTTGTCCTAAAAGTTAACCATCAGTAATTGTTCTGTTATGAGATTCATGGGAGCAAATGAAACTACCATTTGCACCCATGCCCAATCTGCAGACATCAAGTTTGACCAAATGTGATCACCACTAGCCTTAAATTGATGATATGGGACATAGTTGATATGATCTTTGAATGCCATGGATGAAAGCTGTAGATGGAGAAGACAATGTGAGTCCCGTGTGCATAGCTCATATGTTTCCAGCATTCACTTTGGCAGATTTGCTGGGCAGGGTCCATCGTATCTGAAAGTAATTGTTTTCCATGGGGTGTCACCTTCCTGGATGGCATCAATTGTGGCATACATTTCCTCAGCAGATGACCAGGGAAGATCACCATTCCCACTGGCCTTCAGGGAGGCAGCCATCCAGAGATCAAGGGCATGATTGATCTTTGATTTGGAGGCTTGTAACTTCGCAAACTGAAAGTTTGCAAAATCAAAAGCTAGATGATTGTCAAATGGATGTCATGGGTTTTGGTCAGTAGCATCTGCAGGCTGCAATGGTGTTGGTTTGGTATGTAACAGTAAGAAGTTCCTGTCCTTGTCACAGGGAATGGCTGGTAATTGTGTCAGTTATATTACTTGTTGACTAATCTTGTGTTATAACTCACCATTGAGCACAGAATGTAGGTGTGTTGTAAATTGTGTTTCAGGATCTGGTTCAGAAGCTGGAGTGAGTTCACAGTGGGTTGCATTCCAATGCTGTGTGCATCCCATAGTTGATTTGAATATTTGGTGACAATTTGAATGAGCACAAGGGAAAGACTTGAATTGTGAGTTGTCTGCCATTATATAACAACAAAGTACAAGAGCTCCAATAAAAAGAAGGGGCAAATGCATGAGAGCGAGCAAAAATTGAACCAGAGTCAACCAAACAAATCTCAGGTGCCAACTCAACAACCCCAAAATCCTGATGCCACCATTGCCATGTCAGCACATTCCCCAACCAACATCTTCCATCCCATTCTACCATGCACTCTATCCCACCACTGTCCAAGTCATCATGAGAAAGGCTCACAGTAATGCAGCCAGCATGCAGGAGGACGTGCCTTCAAAAGATCTAGAAGTTCATACAGAAGTGTCAGACTCCCCACAAAAACCCAAAGGCACTGCACATACTGGAGGTAAATGGGGTCGAGCAACACCTGGAAGTGACACTGAGCCCAACCAACTAAAAAGAAGAAGGCTTCCAAGACAAACTTGACTCTTCCCCCACAAGTCATTCAATAAAAGATCAAGAAGGTGAAGGCGGCTCCAGAGCCTTGCAAGGTGTAAAGGACATAATAATCACCCAGGAGTTGTTGTCCAGCCAAAACCAAAACGTACATCTGCTCAAGTTGCAGAGGAAAAGGCAGCACAGAAAGCAGTGAAGAAATGGCTGGCAGAGCTAGAGGAGGAGAAAAAGAGACTGTACATGCAAATGGAAATTGATGAAGACAAGAGGGCTTTAGAACACAAGGTGAATGCCATCTGCCAGCTCTCTGATGTTGCCCGACCCCAGGCTACCAATAAGGATGCTGTTTCTAGTGAGGGAGAGGAGTTTGACATGGATGTGGACATGAGCAATGACAGTGACTCCGATGGAGAGCATCCTGAGAAGAAAGAGGAAGTAAGTTCTCCATTTCCGATTGGTGTACTACTAGTATTGAAGCTTACTAAATATCTCACCTTAGAAAGGTGTCAAGGCAAAGGGCTTGCAAGCAGCTATTGCTGCTGCAAAGGTCGCAATCCATGGTAGTAAGAAGGATGCAATGGTTGCCACAAAGAAGTGAGCAGCATAGTAAAACCTGACTTATCTGATGCCATCTTCTGATTATAAAGACCTCTGCACAAACTTGGTGCCAGCACCGCTTCTGGTCTCATCCAAAATTGGAAGCTGCACATGAAATCAGTGGGAAAAGATTCTCACAGTGGTAGTCATGAACCATCAACAGTTGGTGGACTCAAGGACTCTGATGCCATTGCCAAGAAACCCAAATTCAAGCTGTCAAAACAATCTTCCCCATGAAATATGAAATTTGATGGGACTCAAGACATTTCATGCAAAAATCAGGTGAGTCCCAAGTTTTCATTCATGTTTGGTGTTCAACATTCAGACTCGATCAGGATGTATTGGCTGTCAGTTCTGATAGTGAGTCTGAGAGTAATTGCAAACTTGCCACTCCCAGTGGACCGCAAGCCGAAGCAACCTGCAAAATTCCAGCTCCCTGATGCCAGTTGACAAGACTCAGACAAACCAACCTGTTCACTCACTGCAAACACTGTTCAAGTTTCCCATCTTCCTCCATTCACCCAGATTGACTTGAAGTGGAGGAAAATCTTCATCCCTTCCCTCTACAACACCTTTTTTCACTCAGAGGCACTGTTCAAGGACTTTGTTTTAGGGACCTCAAAATTCATCTCCATCATTCAAGATTTAGTAGATCATGTCTATCCAGAGGTTGATTACACTATCAAGAAGGATGATCCAATTCTTTTGCTGGTAAGTCCCCACCATCATTGCTATGCCAACGTGCTGTGCTGACTATATCTTACATTAAGGCTTACAATCATGTCAATGAAAAACAGTCTAGTCTTGGAGGCAATGCCATTGAAATTATTGTGAAACATCTTCTGCACCTCAAGTATGAGCCAGGGGATATCAAGGTTTGGTGCCAATGGGAAAAATGAGTAGATGGGCCAATCTTCTATGAGAAACCCACACCTCAGACATGCACATTCGATAAAAAGCATAAGGATTATATTGTATGTGAACTTGAATCCATTATGTTTTTTGGTTTGCTAAATGCAACATCATCTTGCTTAGAAACCTGAAGGGATATGTGCTCGGCATTCATCATCGAGTTAGCAAGGGACCATCTTTGATATGCAAGGGGTGCTCTCAGACAGCATGGTCATCCTGTTGGCCTTTTTTCCCTTATTCTAACTGCAGTATGTCACCTGGCATTTCATCTCTTTCTAAGTTACACTCACTGGCAATCACATGCAGCTGGAAAGAGCCATCTGTGCATATGTAGATGGTGTTCTGAAGGGTCTAAGCAAGTTCTCTAGTGCGTACTGTGCAGAGAAGGTTTCTGGCTATATGGCAAGCTGCTCAAAGCTGGATGATTGTCACTGGTTGGAGATTCTTGGTGCTTGTGATGAAACCATCTCTGAACCCCAAGTTGCAAGTGATGAATTGGCTGACTTGTCACTTCTTGACCAACAGCGTGGCATGCTCTTTGACTTCAGCAGTCCCATCAAAGCATAGTATAATTACTGTCACAATTTTTCAACTCTCGTTTTCTTTGGTTTTTACAGTCCTGATACTGATCTTTATGCACGGCTTTTAATAACTTACGTAACATGCATTCTATCTGAGTATTAGTAGCACTAGTAGTTTACACCAGTAGCTTTTCTTCACTTTTTGTGTTTTTCATAGCTTTTCATTTTGCTGAAACAACTATCTTTTGAGAAAAAGTGACCTGGCTTGTGCAGCTGGTAGCTTTTCGAGGTTTTACCACTTGCTCATGCTTGCACAAGTCAAAAAAAGTAAAACTTAGAAATACTGATGCCATGATGTGCCAAATCGAGGCAAGGACCCTGAATGCACCGATCAACACCTTCGAGGGTTGACGTCTCGGATTTCACTGGTGAACACCCCTTGCCCAGGCCTGGGGCACAGTAAAGTGGGAACATGGTTTGTCACAGTTGGAAACGTGCTAAACGAATAAGCATATGCAGTGCAGGTGGAAGATTACCAATGTGATTACCGGATTTGGGCCAAGTAGATCATTCCCATTCCTATATTTTGATCTTTTCCTCAGGCTCTAGATGGTATAAACGTCTTCGTACCTTAGATGAAGTTTCTTTAATCCGACATGGTACACTACAAGGGCTAGCAATATTAATATATCATTGCCATACATCAGCATCAGGAAAATCCGACACCAACTTATTATGCTTAATGTCTCCTTATTACACTTAAAGTGGAAATTAAGCAAGATTAAGGAAATGACTGTTAAGGAAATTCTCCTTAAAATAATAAGGGTCGTTTCCTGAATTAAGCAGATGTCCCTTAATTGCCCCTTATTCACGCTTATATCACTACTTAAACTGCTTTCGGGCAGGTATAAATATATATGCTACTATGCAAATACAGTAAAGTACATAGTTGACTAGGGTTTCGTCCCTGCTCCCATCGTTCCCCTGCTCCTGTTGTGTTGTTCCCATTTGCCCTACCACCACTCCCCCACTCGACATCCTTTTCACTACTTCCCAAATGTTCCCCATCACCATCGTCATTCCACCCATGATCCACCCCACGAGCAGGGGCTTGTGGCAGTGGTGGGGGTTGATCAGGGGGTGCCCACCATTGTCGTCAATAGTAAAATCACTATCTAAGATTTTGTTGTTAGTCACAAGGAAACAAAATGAGAAAAAAAAAAAAAAAACTCACCTATGGCCCAAGAGACATTGACATCTCTTGGGCCTTTTTTTTGGTTTTGCCCTATTGCCATCCTCTTACTGGTCGCTGCCTACATTGTTGTCCTTCATCCCCCCTCTGACCCTGTCCCCGTTTCCACCCCATGAACAGTCGTTCGCAGCAGGTGGTGGTGGTGGTTTGTCATTTGTCGTCTTCGTCTTCGTCGTTCTCCTCCCTTTGTCCCTCATGTCCCTGTCTCCTGTTCTACCCCTGACGATCTCTAGCTAGTATTTGTCGTCGTCCCCATTGTCATTGCTCCAGTATAACTCATCCACCCTGCAAGCA
>QMFE01002190.1:0-11792 GCA_003314665.1 Tricholoma sp. MG77
ATCGCGGAGCGCCGCACTTCCTTGCGCTCTCGCACTCGTTAAATAGCTGTAGCTCCCACTCTTATTCTTTAGCTTTATTATCAACTTCGACTTCGATTTAATACTTCCTCGTATCACTTGTACTTTTGGACTTGTCCGTTAACTGCGTTGTCTGCGTGTAACCGCCGCAATACATCCGTTGTTGAACTCAGTCTCGTCCGCTCTCTTACTCTTAGTCATCCTCTCCTCTTAATTCTGAAATACGGGCCCGTCGCTAGGTCAGGGCGCAACCGGCCTGCTCTGCATGGTTGAAGCCAATAGCCCATATGTCCGCCGCTTTGAAGCTGTGTATGTTCCCCTCTCGGACGAGTAGGCTTACATTCACTACAGCATCGTCTGCGAGCACCTCCACATCCGCTTCGCGCCTCGCGCTTCGCTCTCCACGCATCGGCGCTCTGCGCTCGATCTCGTGCGCAACTCCGTTCATGTCCTCGCACTACTGCTACACCTTCCGCAACCGTTTGCGCTTGTTACCCGCGCGCATGCACATGCTCCCGCGCTCGCATGGCAAGTGTTACATTCGTTGCAATCCGTTTCCAGCTCGCGTCACCTCGCGTGTCTGTCTGTCATCCGTTCCGTCCCTCTCTTGCACGTTTCCGGTTCGTAACAGGTGCGGTGGATCAACCTGGTAGCCAGTGGCATCGTTCGCAAGGTGCTGGTGGCTGTTCTGAAGCTGGGGAAGCGGTGGTGGTGGTTAACATCGTCGTTGGCGTTGTTGATGGAGGCTGTGCCGCCGTTGTCAACGGCGATGTGGCCATTTTGTTAGTGTTTCCGTGGCTCGTTGTGGGTGATTGGAACGTGTCTGGTGGTGCTGTTGCCAAATTTGGATGTCTGGGGTGGTGTAGTAGCGTCGCCAGTATGTGCTCCAAGGTTTTTGTAGGTAGTTGGGCTTGTGTTGGAACTTTGTTGTGTGGGGTTTGCTGTATGGGTTCTGCCATTGTTACAGGGGTGAGACAGGGTGTTAGCAGAGTGGAAGAGAGGACTGAAATGAGACAGAGTAGGTATATGGTGGACCAGTAGGCAGATGTGTTGAAACCAAGCATTAGCAGACGGAGTAAGCTGAGACAAAGCAGTTGGCAGTGTTGTGAGAGTGGAATCTGCAGTAAACCGTGGACTGAAACTGTAAACAGGGGAACTAAGAAAACTAAACTGTTATGAAAACAGAAGACCACGCGAAACTAAGCGCATAGAGTCGAAACGAGCTGTTGTCACCAGATGGAGACGGCAGACTCTAGCACCATCTACTACTAGATGGGGCTGCTCACGGAATGCTCACGTCTACTACTAGACACGAGACGTCGCGGGCACAGACAAGCAAGAATGAATTCTCTACCTACACACACGCGTCTCTATCAACAAGGTCACGTGACCACTAAGGGAAATGCCTACAGACTCCGCTACAGGTGCTGCCGCCACGGTTACAACGTATAAGCATAGGAGCATCACGGGGAAGTAAGTAACATAGCGCGATCCCGGGCTTCACTTCATCGGTCGATCATCGATCATCATGCCTCCCTGTCTCTCTCGAGATACGCACGCAGCCAACAAAGGCGGTGGACCAGGGTATATATAATAGCGTTCAAGTATCTTCGAGGTGAAAAATAATAATAACTTACACGCGACACGCTGTCGGGCACGACATCAGAAACACAGCTGTTACATATGTACGGCCAGCAAGAGGGAAAAAGGGTAGCTTCTGGCGTCCTGGGCCCAAGCGACTCGGAGGTGGTTGATGCACAAGCATATGGGAATGATAAACCCTGACTAGTCCTGAGAAGTTGCCACAGGCAAAGCGCCCGGGGTCCTCGTTTGCAAATCATTTTATTGTGGGTGCACATCGAGAACTGTAACTTGAAGTGTGTGATAGAGCGCTCGTCCGAGTCAATTTTTGGTGATAATTCAGCTCGAGAGCGGGGAGGCGGTACGCATTGCGTTCTTCTGTTCTGCCGTGGACTGTTCATGATGGATGGGATAAGAACGACTTGCGATTCTGGAAGAAGCACAGAAGCACACCACGATTGATGGCCAACGACGATGACAATGGTTGTATCAGTCGACGAGAGCCTGAGAGGGTATGGATGTTCAACATCACCACCCGAGTCGAAACTGGAATAAAAAAAGAAAACCGTCATTTCACGGATAGCAGAGGCATAGCGTCACGGGGAAATAAGTAAAATGGTGGTGTCCTGCTGCCTACTGACCAGTGGTACGAGGATCCGTCATAGGCTGAGGCGGTGCAGTGAGAATGAAAGATCCTGAGAACATACTGTGGCCGTCACGGTCGACGAGCGTCGTGGGATGTTGATTGACGATGGCACTACTGGCAAACGCTGCTTACGAAAAGAAAAGGAAAACTTAGTAGACAACGGTGCAGTGTGTTAGTGTGAGGATCGACGGGACATCATTATTAATATTATATTGCAACCGACTATGCAACCGACTAGTACTATTTACTCGGGCCGGTTGCGAGATCGATCGATCGATCATGATGCACCCTGCTCGCGTGACACTTTGCAATTGTTTGACGGACCTGGCAAGGATTATATACATAGGTACTTACGTAGTGTAGTGATGCGGCTGTCACTCGAGTCAACCGCGAATTTATCCCTTGTGTCCCTCAGTTCCCCACAGCATGTTCTAACCCTAGACAACTGTGGTTCTGCGCTCAGTGTTCAACCTTCAAACAACCGTTTCGCCACTCCTCGAATCCAACCATACACATGGGACTGCCTTGATAGTATCCAAGCCAGCCCTTCTATCGCTCTTTGTGCATTTGACAATTTCTCAATTTTCTGCATCACTGGCACATCATACAACCAGCGGTGTATCGCCGGAAATTCCAGAGTCATTGACTGGACTCGGACGAAACAGCAAGCTTCTCATGCCCATAGACAGTCTATCACATCACCCAATTCATCAATGTCCACATGGCAGGGCTGGCATCACCGTGTTGGTTAGGGTTTTGATATTTAGGCAGGTACTACCAACCTATAGACGTTGACCCGACACATCATACTTTGGGCCCAGCTCTGTCACAGTCAGCGGTGGTACAATGACGGACGCCCGAGGAGATAACCACATACACTTGTCATATAGGCTTGGCCAGATACAGGTGTGCAAATCTCTTGAGATCGATCACCTCTGGCTGATAATTCATGACTGGGTGGAGAGGGTGACTCGGGCACCCATTCTCAAACAACGGATAGCATAGGTAGACAATGGACCCGCTCTCATTTCAGCAGTCTGGCCACAGTAACCTCAACTCGAACATTCAAAATGCCGCCATCTTAGTAATCTTTGGTTGCTATGTGGACGCATGGACTTATCACGGCGGTTCCCGCTCTCTGAGGACCACCATGGGTAATTTCACCGTGGATCACTGTGGTGCGCTTGACCTCCAGATTCCAATCAACTATTTCGCCAATCTTGAAAACCAAACGTATACGTGGAGCTGCCTTGGTACGATTTCAGCGGAGGGCCCTATTGTTCCCTGCACCTCCAATACCTCGCTGATTTTTTGCATTGGACCCCACAACCAGCAGCATGCTTGCATTGCCGGGAGTTGCCTCGTCATTGACTGGACGACGCAAGCCCTTCCATGCCCATTTACCATCATGCAATTCGTCATCGTCCAACCTGCAGGGCTGGCAACCCCTTGCTGCGATAATCAATCTTGCGTTGTTCCAGCATCGAATACATTCAACTGCGCACCCAACGTTGACATATGGTTTTGTGTAGTAGACGGGAAAGCTGCTTCATGTCTCAAGCCCAGCGACAATAGCACATGTTCGGGGAGGTTTACAGGCATTGTTGCCGCTACATCAATGGCTTCGTCTGCCTTTTCAACGTCGACTGGCGGAGGAACATCTACAACTACTCTTTCAAGTCAAGCTCTTCCATCGTCGAGCGCGGCAGCCAGCAATGACCTATCCCCTCAGGATGTGGTCCTCGTTGTTATTATCCTGGTGGTGTGCCCTCTGCTCGTAGTGTGGGGAGGAGTGTTACTGTTGAAGAAAGTTATACTACCCGCTTGGAGACGTCGATATCGACGTCAACGCCCCATTGAAACTGGCTTTGCGCCCGACACGGAGTCTGAGGCCATGACCCCTTTACTCAACTCTCTGCCCAACCCTCCACCCGATTCTACGACCATCGCTGTACCTAACCCTCCGCCCAACCCTGAGCCCAATTCTCTGCTAAACCCTCCGCCCAATTCTACGACCATTCCTGGACCCAACTTTCCATCCACTTCTACGATCATCCCTATACCCAACTCCCCGCCCAACACCTTGCCCAACTCTGCGACCATCTCTAGACTGAACACTCCATCCAATTCTACCCCCAACTCTACGGACATCCCTGTACCCAACTCTCCGCTCAATTCTGTGGCCATCCATGAACTCAACTCCCTGCTCGACGTTCCGCCCAATTCTGGGTCCCGTGCTGCGTCCGTCTACAGTGGCCTTACCATGATTCATGTCCAAGGAGACAACAAAGTTTATAATGTGCAATAGGCAAAGATAAACAAGTATGTAATACGTCCCACTGATGGTTTGCAAGGTCATGATACAAATCATGACTAGAAGGCATGTTTTTCTATGTTTACACACGGACCGCCAGTTGTAATAAGGCTCTATGGGTGTGCTTTGTATACTAGAGATTGCTGTTTCGAAGGGTTATTGTTATCGTCGTTGTCGTGTTCGTGCTACTGTGTTGTTCGAAAGCAAAATAGAAGGAATATACTTGTCCCTGTCTCTTAAACTTGACCTCCTGCTCCTGCATGCAAGTCATAATCCGGCTTCGGTCCTAGGCAGGATTCCCAATTTGTGTTCCTTATTGATAAAGGAGTCGGGAAAGATTAACCAGAACGATACGGAAGAGTCATGGAAGTACACAATTGATAGCCAACGACGACGACGAAAGGGGGTGTTTCGGCGCATGTTCAAAATCACCATCCGAGTCGAAACTAGAATGAACCATCATTTCACGTATAGCAGAGGCATAGCATCATGGGGAAATAAGTAGAGTAATATCATGCCTCCCCGTCTCTCGAGATACGCGCGCAGCCAACAAAGGGGATGAGCAAGTCTGACTCGACTATCGAATGATGAACATCTTATTGATGTGAACGAGTCGGGGAAACTTGAACTTGAGCAAAGCCTCGAGTAAACCACGAACTTGGAGCACAGACGACGACAATGGTTGTCTCAGTCAACAAGAGGGGGCGTGCCAGTGCATGTTCGACATCACCATCGGAACTGGAATAAAAAAAGAAAACCGTCATTTCACATGTAGCCGCAGAGGCATAGCATTACGGGGAAGTAAGTAACATAACGCGATCCCGGGCTTCACTTCATCGGTCGATCATCGATCATCATGCCTGTCTCTCTCTCGATACGCATGCAGCCAACAAAGGCGATGATTAATCATGATTGTGATGAGCCTGAGCTTGGCATCAGAGTGGAATAGCGCAGCAGGCTTCTGATGTCAAGTTAACCTGCATGTAATCGCGTTCTCAAGTACCTCCGAGGTGAATAAAATAAAATATAAAATAACTTACACGCAACACGCGGTTGGGCATGACATCGTTAGGAACAGGAACACAGCTGTTATATACATCCATACGGCCAGCAAGAGGGAAAAAAGGCTGGCGTCGGCATCCTGGCCCCTGGGCCCAAGTGGCTCGGAGGGGGGTGGTGCATATGCATATGGACTACTAGTCCTGAGATCCTGAGACGATAACATGGACAAAGCGCTCGGGGTCTTCGTTGCAAATCATTTTTGTGATAGAGCACTCTTCCCAGTCAATTTTTGGTGATAATTCAACTCGAGAGCGGGCAGTCCGTGATAGATGGATGGATGGGACAAGAACTTGAACGACTGGCGATTCGGATGTGGGAAGGTTGATTGTGCCAGCCAACGAACATAATAGACAGTGGTGCCATGAATCATGAGTTTAAGCTGGTTACTATTAGCCATCGTCGATCATCTTAAGGGATGAAGCCGCCCTTCGCAGTCTGGGCCAGATCGCACATTTGATGGTTCCAAATTACATTTCTGTTGATGGGTGGAATCGAGCATCGAGCTGAGACTAGCCGGGTACAGGGGTCGTATACAGGTCTGAATTGCCTCGACTCGGGATAGAGGTACTGAGTTATATATTACATGATGATATATCCAGTGGTGAGTGATAGTGAGCTAGTGACCACTTGAAGTCTCGAGACTAGTAAATGGCAAAATGAAGACCAAGATGGAATTCGAAGTGAGGATTCCCAATTTGCGTTCCCTATCGATGAAGGAGTTGCCAGGGAAGGTTAACCAGAACAATATGGAAGGAGCACGGAAGTACACCACAACTGATAGCCAACGACGACGACCATAATTGTATCAGTCGATGAAAGGGGGTGTGATACTAGTGCATGTTCTACATCACCATCCGAGTCGTAGGCATAACATCACAGGGAAATAAGTACCGTTACGTGATCCTGGGCTTCACTTCATCGCTCATCATGCCACCCCATCTCTCTCAAGATACGCACGCAGCCAACAAGCCTGAGCGAGTCTGACTCGACTATCGAATGATCAACATCTTATTGACATGAACGACTCGGGGAAAGCAGGGCCTCAAATAAACCACCAAGAAACACAGACGAAGGCAGTGATTGTATCAGTCGACGAGAGCCTGAACGGTCCCAGTCAAAAGTGGATCGGAGCTGAGTGAGAGAAATCGAGAAAGAGTGATGATGGGAATTTTCATCGAGTGTGATCGAGTAATTTCGTAAACGCCTTCCCGTTTCTCTCCCACACACGGACAAGTTTGATCATCGACCTTTGTAAACTTCCGCTAAACTGTGGTATGTAGAGCTTACATATACACGCTCCGACAAACTTCAAAATCAGAAGCTTCTAAGTTCCTACCTTGTCAACCTGTCAACGTTTCAACATGTGCCAACATGTCACGGTCGACGGAGAGGGGAGACTCAGGGAGACTCGATCCCTCTAACTCGGATGCGATAAGAGTGTCGTGGGATGTTGATTGACAATGGCGCTAGGCAAACGCTGCTTAGGAACAGAAAACAAAACTTAGAAGACGGATGATTATTATGTAGCAACCGACTACTTTCATACCTTCACGAGTACCCCTCGTTGGACTCCTACACTATTACTCGGGCCGGTTGCGAGCACGCCATGTCCTCGTCGTAAAGGCGGGTTCCAAGGGTAAGGAGCGTTTTCGTAGGCCTCTGCGCCACAAGCCCTTGATCACGTCGGCGCTTGTTCCCGAACCTAAGGATTACGTCACGGTAGTGTACTGATATGGTGGTCATTCTGTCGGAATTTTCCGACTGGACTTGAAAATCTAGCTAGGTTATAACTCCGATCAGATCCTGATTATGGGATGATGACTTTCCGTAACGCTAACTTGATATTCTATCTCCAAACCTTACTCTGCGGACTTTCAAATGGGTGGAAACACATTTAGAGTTTGGAGTTAGAAAACCGTAAGGACGAGATGTCTTCACGACGTCTCCGAATTGTAGATAAATTTCAAACCCTTAAATGATAATACGTGTGTGATTGGGTTATCCTGTGCCCTCTGCGATCGAGTTGAGATGCGTCGTAGGTCCGATGTCGAGGGATTTGGTAAAGTCTACATTCTTGTATATTGGGTGCGCCAAGATCTGGATGCAGGTGGTGCAGGGGAACAGGGCAGGGGGAGGAGGTAGGGGAACAGGGGAGGAACGAAGATCACATAGGATGGCGCGACGGCAAGGATGATGCTTGGAGAGCGGGGACAAAGACGAGAGATGTGTTGGGCATCGAGAACGTCGAGGCCACGTTCCCATCAGATCCATCGTGATCTGACTGCCTTTTTCGTATTCAAGTGCCATTTTGGGAGAGTCTTGAAATGATGGGACGTGAGATTTTCGGACCTTTTCTCTGTCGGCATCTCGACGAAGACCCTTAGCAACATGAATTTGGAGTTGGACAATCAAGTTAGCGTTACGGAAAGTCACCCATTGTGATACAGTTGTGATATGGCAATCACAGGGGCTGGGAATCTGGGATGAAGTCGCTTGGATTGTTGCCGGTTATATCAACTTATATGCCGGTTATATCAACTTATATGCCGGTTCGGAAACTCCCGACAAATTTGCTCGCCTCCGACCTACACGGATTCACAAACCCTAGACCACTGTGGTCCTGCGCCCAGCGTCCAACCTTCAACCTTCAACCAACTATTCCGCCACTCCTCGAGCCCAACCATACACATGGGACTGCATTGAAAGTATCCAAGCCAGCCCTTCTACCGCCCTTTGTGCATTTGACAATTTCTCAATTTTCTCACCACTGGCACATCACAACCAGCAGTGTATCGCCGGAAATTCCAGAGTCATTGACTAGACTCGGGCGAAGCAGCAGGGCCTCTCACGCCCATAGACAGTCTATCACATCATACCATCCCTTGGGTCTAGCTCTGTCACAGTCAGTGGTGGTACCATGATGGACGTCCCACACTTACCGTATATGCTTGGCGGATATAACACCTCTGGCTGATAATTCATGAGGGTGACTCGGGCAGCCACCCCCAACCAAGGGACAGCATAGGCGGATAATAGTTACTCTCATTCACCTCTGGGCGGGCACGGTGCTAAACATTCCAAATGCCTACGTCATCTTAGTAATCTTCGGTTGTTATGTTACCGACATGGAATTATCGTCGGATTGGTTGCGCTCGGACCACCATACGTGATGGCCACTACGCCGTTCACCGTAGACCTTTGTGGTGCGCTTGACCTCCAAATTCCAATCGACTATTTCGCTAACCTTGAAAACCAAACGTATACGTGGAGCTGCCTTGGTACAATGTCAGCGGAGGGCCCTATTGTTCCCTGCGCCTCCATTACCTCGCTAATTTTCTGCGTTGGACCTCGCAACCAGCAGCATGCTTGCATTGCCGGGCGTTGCAACGTGATTGACTGGACAACGCAAGCCCCTCCATGCCCATTTACCATCATGCAATTCGTCAACGTCCAACCTGCAGGGCTGGCGACGCCATGCTGCGATAATCAATCTTGTGTTGTTCCAGCATCGAATTCGTTCAACTGCGCACCCAACGTTGACATATGGTTTTGTGTGGTAGACGGGAGAGCTGCTTTATGTCTTAAGCCCAGCGACAATAGCACATGTTCGGGGAGGTTCACAGGCATTATTGCCGCTACATCAACGGGTCTGTCTGCCTTTTCAACGCCGACTGCTACAGCTACGGTTCCAAGCCAAGCTCTTCCATCGTCGAGCACGGCAGCCAGCAAGGGCCTATCCCCTCGGGATATGGTCCTCGGTGTTATCATCCTGGTGGTGTGCCCCGTGCTCGCAGTGTGGGGTGGACTGTTACTGTTGAAGAAGGTTATACTGCCCACTTGTAGACGTCGCCGTCGACGTCAACGCCTCGTTGAAACTGGCTCTGCGACCGACATGGGGTTTGGGACCAACTCTTGGACCATTTTACTCGACTCTCTGCCCAACTCTCCACCCAATTCTGCGACCATCCCTGTACCCAACCCTCCGCCCAATCCTACGATCATCCCTGTACGCAATTCCCCGCCCAACTCTCTACCCAACCCTCTGTCCAATTCTGTGATCACCCCTGTACTCAATTCCCCGCCCAACTCTCTACCCAACCCTCCGCCCAATTCTGCGACCATTCCCGGACCCAACTCTCCATCCAATTCTGTGATCATTCCTGTATCCAACTCCCCACACAACCCTCTGCCCAATTCTGCAACCGTTCCTGGACCCAACTCTCCATCCACTTCTACAAGCATCCCTGTACCCAACTCCCCACCCAACACCTTGCCCAATTCTGCGCCAATCTCTGGACTGAACTCTTCATCCAATTCTACCCCCAACTCTGCGGACATCCCTGTACCCAACCCTCTGCCCAATTCTGTGGCCATCCATGAACTCGACTCCCTGCTCGATGTTCCGTCCAATTCTGGGACCCGTGCTGTGTCCGTCTACAGTGGCCTTACCATGATTCATGTCCAAGGAGACAACAAAGTTTATAATGTGCAATAGGCAAAGATAAATAAGTACGTAATTCTCCTCTGACCGATCACGTCCAATTGATGGTTTGGAAGGCCATGCATGATATGAATCACGACTAGAAGGGTGGCATGTTTTTCCATGCTTTCACAGGGGCCGCCAGTTGTAATGAGGGACACCGCGGCTCAACAATGAACTCGATCTCATTCAATTTATAATTACATTCAATTCGACTCTCGGACGCTCTATGGGTGTGCTTTGTATATTAGAAATGGCTTTTTTGGAGGGATATTGTTATCGTCGTTATCGTATTAGTGCTACTGTATTGTTCGAAAGGAGAATAGAAGGAATAACTACACTCCCTGTCTCTTAAATTTGACCTCCTGCTCCTGCATGCAAGTCATAATCCGGCCTCGGTCCTAGGCAGGATTCCCAATTTGTGTTCCTTATTGATGAAGGAGTTGCGGAAGATTAACCAGAACGATATGGAAGAAGCACGGAAGTACACAATTGATAGCCGACGAAAGGGGGTGTGCCAGCGCATGTTCAACATCACCATCCGAGTCGAAACTAGAATAAACCGACATTTCACGTATGAGGCATAGCGTCACGGGGAAGTAACGTAACGCGATCCCGGGCTTCACTTCATCGGTCGATCATCGATCATCATGCCTCCCTGTCTCTCTCGAGATACGCACGCAGCCAGCAAAGGCGATGTGACTCGACATGATGTAATGACCGAGCACAGGTAACAGGTAGCGGCGTTGTCGGTCTGTAGCTTCGATTCGATCATGATCATAATTCGGCGTCATAGCACAGCAGATTTCGGATGTTAACCCGGGGTATATGTAATGGCGTTCAAGTACCTCCGAAGTGAAAAACAATACGCGGTCGGGCACGACGCCAGCAACACAGCCGTTACATAAGTGCGGCCAGCAAGAAGATGGCATGGGCAAAGCGCTCGGGGTCCTCGTTTGCAAATCATTTTATTGTGGGCGCATAGCGAGAACTGTAAACTTTTTGAGTGTGATAGGACGCTCTTCCCAGTCAATTGTTGGTGATAATTCAGCTCGAGAGCGGGGAGGTGGTATGTATTGCGTTCTTCTGCTCTACCATAGACTGTCCGTGATGGATGGATGGATGGGATAATAACGACTGGCGACTCTGGAAGAAGGACGGAAGTACACCACGATTGATAGCCGACGACAACGACGACCATGGACCATGGTTGTATCGGTCGACGAGAGAGGATGTGCATGTTCGACATCACCATTGGGACTGGGATAAAAGAAGAAAACGGTCATTGCACGTACAGCGTAGATGGGCATAGCACCACGGAGAGATAAAGTACCGTTACGCGATCCCGTGCTTCATTTCATCATCGATCATGCATCATGCCACCCCATCTCTCTCGAGATACGCACGCAGCCAACAGCCTGAACGAGAGTGACTCGACCATCAAATGATCAAACGTCTTATCGACATGAACGAGTCGAAGAAACTTGAGCAAAGCCTCGAATAAACCACAAAGAAGCACAGACGAAGACAGTGAAGTTGTATCAGTCGACGATCGGAGCCTGAACGTCACGGCGCATGTTCGACATCACCATCTGAGTCGAAACTGGGAAAACCGTTCATTGCACGTATAGCATAGCTAGGCAATAGCATCACGGGGAAAATAAGTCAACACAACACCCCGAGTCACGGTC
>QMFE01002192.1:0-16347 GCA_003314665.1 Tricholoma sp. MG77
CGAAACTGTTCAATTAAAATATTGTCCCACAAGCGAAATGACCGCAGATATATTTACTAAAGCATTACCACGACAACTTTTCATGCATCACCGCGACACTCTCAATGTATCCTCCACTTGAGGGGGAGTGTTGAGGCAATGGTCCGTGCAGTGGCAAGTGGAGGACCTCGTAATCTAAGACATATGTAGTATTATATATTCTGAGGTTGAACCTAAAAATAACAATTTCTCCCGCGCGCCCGCGCTCACGCCGTGTCCACCATCAATAAGCTATTTATATTATTCCGGCTATCTACATACGATAATTGATCGTATCAACGAGGCATAACATATTCTCAACAGAAAACCCTGTGGGTGAAAACCAACTCACACTTGAGGAAAGCTACTGAGTTATCATTGTGGCTGAACCCCCATCTCTGCCCTATGTCGCGTAAATTTAGGTCTTGGTAGCGCCTTAGTTAATACATCCGCTGTTTGTTTGGGGTTGCGACAGTTTTGAATATTCAGGATTTTGTTGGTTACTAAATCTCGGACCCAGTGATGGCGCAATGCGATGTGTTTTGATCGCTGATGAAATTGAGGATTATGGGTCAAAACTACCAACCTGTCATTGTTGCCTTTAATTTCTGTTGGAAAATTCTGAGTGAATCCAAGTTTGCCATACAAATTTTGAAGCCATGTTGCCTCATGGCCAGCTTCTGATAACACGACATATTCTGCTTCTGTGGACGAAAGTGCAATCACAGTTTGCTTCTTTGATTTCCACGTGATGGCTCCCCCTGACACTAGGAAAACATAGCCATAGCCAGTAGTGGACTTGTGGTTGTCAGCATTCACAAATGAAGCATCTGCATAACCATGGAAAAGGTTGTTGGGTTCAGTGTCGTCTGGGGATTTTCAATATGTTATCCCTAGGTTTTTCGTACCTGCTAGGTACCTGAGTATCTGCTTTATTGCACCGTGGTGTTGTAGGCCCGGGTTAGTGGTGTAGGTGGCCAGTTTATTTACTGCAAAGCTGATATTGGGTCTTGTGGAATTTGATATAAATTGTAGACACCCCAGTAATTTAGCAAATGAATTGCTACAATTTAATTCGTTGTGATCGGGGTTTGGTTCAAGCTTTATATTGGGATCCATAGGGATAGTGACTGGGTTTGCATTGAGCATTTCTTCCTTACAGAGAACATTCTCAATATATTTCTGTTGAGAGATAATAATTGAGTTGTCGATACGTGTTACTTCAATGCCGATGATTTTATGTGGTTCTCCCAAGTCAGTGACTTCCCATTCTGAGTGGAGCACATTCTTCATATGATCCATCATTTTATCAGATGATGCAAAGAGTAATGAGTCATCCACCCAGACGGTTAAGATTCCAAAGTCACTGCTGTCACGTCGAATATATGTGCATGGATCCGATATTAAGTGTTGGTATTCGTGATTCTTGAGTTTACCATCAAGTTCATTGTTCCATTCGCATCCAGCTTGTTTTAATCCATATAATGGCTTGACCAGCTTACAGACTTGGCCCGTTCCATCTACATCCCTCAGGTTGTCGCATATAGATAGTTTCATGCAAAGTGCCATTGAGATACATGCCTTTGACATCCATTTGTTGTAGTTTAAGATTTTTCATTGGTACTAAGGCTAGAATTGCACACAGTGTGTCCATTCTGACTACCGGCGAAAATGTTTCCATATAATCATAACTGGGTCATTGGGCGCATCGCCACGAGTCTTGCTCTGTACTGGGTTACTTGTCCTTCTTTATCATGCTTCTTGATGAAGACCCATTTATTCACGATTGGGACTGCATCCGGCGGTTTATCAACAAGTTTCCAAGTCCCCTTCTCTTTCAATAAGTCTAGCTCGTTTTGTATGGCAATTTCCCATTCAGGCCAGTCAGGGGAATTCTTGGCATCTTTAAGACTTGTCAATTCGTCTCCGGCTATAATTGCATAAACTTCTTCCATTGACAGGGAATTTGTCTTGTCTTCCTCTTCTGGAAAAGGATCGTGAAGGTTTTTGTAGTCAATATGAACTCCACGTGTTCTTCGTGGTTCATTTATATCAGTGTCCCCCTCATTCTCATTCCGCTTACGCTTTCTATTGGGCTCAAGGTTCCAAGTTAAATCATCAGAAACTGTTACACCCAAATTCGGCGGTGTGCTACCTGCAGGCTCCCCTGTCAGATCAATGTCCTCAGGAGGTGTGGGAACTTCTGGAGGGTTAATATTATGGAAGTTGCGAGAGGTAAGTACCTTGCGTGTTTCTGCGTTATAATATTTGATGGCATCAGCGCCATCATCGTGGCCGACATAAATCCGCCATTTTGATTTTGGTTGCATTTTTCAATCTACTTTTTGTCCTTGTAGTAAGACCCAAACAGGTGCTCCGAATTCTCGTAAATGAGATACATTTGGTTTCTTATTGTGCCATCCTTCATAAGGTGTTGAGTTTGGCAGATGTTTGGTGTATGATCGATTTCGGAGATAAGCGGCGTGCAGCACTGCGTACTCCCAGAGAAATTCCGGCAGTTGGTTGGCAATAATCATTGCTCACAACAGTTCAACGAGCATTTGGTTCATCCGTTCAGCCATGCTGTTCTGTGAAGGTGAATATGGTGCAGTATAGCGAATGTCCATACCATTGTCCTTACACCAATGTTCCAACTTCTTGTTTAGGAATTCTTTCCCACAATCAATCTGTATTGCCTTAGGATTTCGTCCATGGGTTTTCAAGTGGGCCAAATAATTTATTACAGCTTGCGCCACATCAGACTTTAGCTTGATGCATTCAACGGTTATGAATCTCTTCACGTTGTCCACAATTAGCAAGTAGTATTGATGGCCATTGATAGATTTGATCGGGTACTTTCCCCATAAGTCAATATGTGATAATTCACCGGTGTCGGTGTTTCTGTTTGATGATTTTGGAAACAGCTTGACGTGTTGCTTTGCTTCCGTGCATGCGATACAGTCAGGTTTAGGTGAAAGTTTGTCGACATTAAATCCGTTGACCATATTTCTGTCGAGTAATTTCTTAAGTCCAGTGTAAGCCACATGTCCAAAGTGTCGGTGCCATGTTTCCCAAGTAGGTGGTGTATTTGTTCTGACGAATGTTTGATCATGTGTAGCGCTAATATTGTGTGGTTTTCGTAAGGTCATCTTCATCCTGTATACATGGTTGTGAATTTTATTTCCCTGTGCTATTGGTGTTCCAGCTTTCATGATTAATGTAATTTCACTGTTTCCACCAATATAGTGTCCTCCAGCCATGTCCCATCGCCCCAATGAAATTAAATTATTTTGTGTTCCAGGCACATGTAGCACGTTTTCCAAATGGAGAATGTAATTAACACCATTGCATGTCGAATTTAATTCAACAGTTCCTCGGCCTGCAATAGTTGCTTCTTTACCACCTACACCTGTTACGGAACTATTTCCCAAAGGTGTGTAATCAGTAAATGCTTCGCATTGATGGGTGACATGCGATGTTGTTGCTGAATCGGCTAACCAATCATAAAATATCAATCGCTCATCATTGCCATCAGTGCTACAGGCATCATATGTGTCAAAATTATACATTTCTTCCTCTATCGGGAATGCGATGTGTTCCTCGACTATATTGGATTCATCCCCCTTCTTTTTGTCCTTGTCTTTACTCTTCTTCTTTCCCCAACAATTCTTCGCATAGTGTCCGATTTTCCTGCACTTCTGACATTTGTTGCCATCAAATTTACAGCATTTGCTTGACCAATGTCCGGCGCGTTTGCAATGGTCGCAATAAGGTTTGATGGAGGATTTATGATCCGTGATTCGATCTTCCAGGGATTTACTAGTGCTGTTAGCGTTCTGGGTTTTCACCAGATTCACGCTCCCATAGGTACCGTTTTTATTGTTCCCGTTATTAGATCTAGTCAATCGAATTTTATATTCCTCACATAATAAACCAATGAGCGCATCGGATGATAGCTGTCGCTTAGGGTTGGGATCATTGGGGTCGTTAGCATTCCCATTATAAGGTTCAACGTAGGTTTGCCACGATGAAGGTAAAGATGCTGAAATGATCGCTTTGAAGTGCGTGTCGGAAATATGAAATTCGGCGTTGGGGAATTTATTGATGCAATCTCGATATGATTTTAGCGTGTTGAGATGTTTTAGGAGGTCGTCAATGTCTTGTAGCTTGGTCTCGTATAACAGGCACTGAATATGATTTACGGTTTGATGCGCCTTGTTTTCGTGAGTAACCGAGAGTGCCGAGTACATCGCTTCAGCCGTTGCTTTTGATCCGACGTGATTCATCTGAGATGAAGTGATGTTATGAATAATGACTTGCTGAGCCCAGGTGTTGTTCTTGTCCCAATTACGAGCGCCGATGGGATCACTAAATTCGTCTGGTCGGTTCACATCGCCAGTTACATACCCAGTTATGTCGCAATTAATAAAAACTCTCAGCATCCTCTCTTTCCACTCATGCCAGTTCTCATCTGTCAAATGATCATGATCTGCGATCTTGTTTACATTCGAGTATTCTTTGGTACGAATTAAATTGATGCGAGGTGTACTGACATCAGAAAAATCGTCACCAGCAGGCTGGGGATTCTGCCTGGTGTGGTAGACCCTTTTAGCACGTTTAGGGGTTTGTTCTTGCACTTGCAGCTCCTGTTCCTCGTCCTCGCCAAAAAGGTCCATAATAAGTTGGCAGTGAGTTATTTAAATATGTAAAGACTCAGGGCCCATAACCTGTTGAGATATGGACAAAATGAGAGTGTTCTTGGGACTGAGATAGTGAGAGTTAAGCACAGAGTCGGACGTCTATCATTCTCCTATAGTACAGCCTACATATGTTACATACTATAAATAGGCCATGGTGACTAATAAATGGACTGGGCTTGGATTGGCCCAATCCCAACAAGTAGCATTCACCATATTGCCTTCGATACAATCGATGGTTGATGAGGAAAGCCTAAGAGCCTGTTCAGCAACAGGTGTCAACCAAATTTTGCCAAACTCCAAACAAATTCTCATCGTGCTGCCAAGCATGCTGTATGATGGTCGGAGGTTATGTAATACAAGATAATATTGATGATCATTGATAAGTCATCCTCAATTGCCTTGAGTGTGCAGCATGCCCAAGCGACCAAATAAACATTGTCGTCTTACCATCACTGTCACTCAGCCCATCTACATGAGCACCTGCAGTAAGCAGAAGAATCCTGATGCAACCAAGCAGAAGAGTCCTGAAGCGCACTGGACTGCCGAGGATGAGGCAGCCCTCATTGCATCTTTGATAACAACCAGTCCTGTCCCAGGTGGTAACTACAAGCCACAGGTGTGGAATGATGCTGCTAGCAAGGTGAAGAATCCTCCAGAGAAAGGTGCACCAAAGACAGCCCAGTCCTGTAAGAGCAAGTGGGGAAGGGTGTGTTAATGGACTCAGCTTTTGGCATAAAGCTCTTCTTTGATCAATTTTAGATGAAAAAAAACTATCAGGAGGTCATTGAGCCACTCTCAAGGCTGTCTGGAATTCCATGGACTCCTGAGACTGGTGTAAATTTCAACCAGCACACACCTCCCTCAGTACGAGCTGTGTGGCATACCTACGTTGCAGTATGTGTAATACATTATGACCAGCCTTCCATTTACTTATCTTCAACAGAGTCATAAAAAAGCAAGGCCATATGAACAAGGTTACTCACTTTACCACAGCTTGCAGCAACTAGCCCCTTCCGATGCCAAAGGGCAAAAAGCATACCATGGCCGCCTTGCCACACAGCCACATGGCACTGCTGCTATAGCCACCAACACTTCGGATGATGATCCTGAGGATGGAGATAGAGATGGAGATGAGGGCAGGGACAATGATGCAACAGGTGGATCAGAAGCTGTTGTTGAAGGTGGCAGGTTGGGCACTCTTGCCGGTCCCAGCGCTAACTGTTCTGTAAACAAATTCAGCAGCATGGATAGTCCTGCTGAAGGGTCTGGTGATGCGGGTCATGGTAGCGCCACTGAATGGCGAGATGAAGACAGAAATGCGACGCCTCCTCCACCATCACCATCCATTGCATCAAAGCGCCCATTCTCTGTAGTCGAAACTGGTAGCGATTTGACAACTCTCCCTCCATCAGCATCCCAAGTCCTATCTGTGTTGTTGACTTCACATACTTCATCATCGAGCACTTCTAAGCGCAGCCAGATGACTGGGGCAATTGCTTTGACCCATATTGGGAACAATTTTGCAGATTTCAATACAGCGTATCAGTATGGTGTTAACAGGGAGCATGAGCAACATCAGGCTTGAATGGAAGAGAGGAAGGCTTGTGGGCACGAGTGTGGACAGGCTGTTGCACAAGCTCAGGAATTGGAGACGTATCTCAGTGATGATCAGCTCGCTGCTCTTCTCGAAGTCTTTGAGGAGCAAAATAGTGCAAGGGCCTATCTCGGAATCAAGACTAACAAGCTTCAGAAAGCATGAGTAAAGTGTAAGCTGACCATGGCAGGAATAACACCATCTTTTGTCTAGCTAAATTCTGTACTAGTTTTGGATGAGTTGGTAGTAGTTGTCAATCGTATATCATTTGGCTCAGATCCACGAAGAAACATGACATGAAGTAGTCAATAAAATTGTAAATAGTACAGCAACATATGTCTGTGTCGTAGTGATACCATGTAACAATAAGACCAATGAAGTTACTATCTGAATTGTCAACCCTCAAGTAGTTCTTCCATCTCACCTCGTTCACGAACAATCTCTTGATAACTCTCCCACATAGCCTGTGCAATCTGATCCCGCTTTGTGTCAGCACTATCTCGCTCTGCTGCTGTCAGAGTATGCATTGTGAGATCTCCAATTCCAGGATCATCTGCATGAATATGTGAAAATTCAGCCAAATCAGAATAATCTTCAATATCGGAGGGGTCATGCTGACGGATAAAATTATGTAAAGCACAAAGTGCTGGAGGAACTCTGGCCTGTATGACCATGTCATACTCTGGTGCAAGAAGCAGGATACGAAAGCACCGTTTGAGAATACCGAATATGTGTTCGATCACATTTCGTGCTGATGCATGACGAAGGTTAAAGAGTTCCTATGGATTTGATGGCCTGACTGTAGAATTAGAATAAATTGTAGTTATCAATGGAGGGAACATACCGTATTCTTGCACGTCCCCATTCAGCCAGATGGTAATAGACACTTCGGTAAGGGACCAAAAGCTTGGGGCAGAGGGGAAAACCAGCATCAGCAAGATAATACTTCCCATTTGGAATTGGGAAATCAGTCTGTTGGGTGTTATGAAATATGAGCACGTCTGCTGCCAAACCCTCCCATCCACTAAGCACATATGTAAATCTCAAATCAAAACTGCATGCAATCAGACAGTTTTTGGTCAGAAGCCCCTTCCTGTTCCACACAGCTGCGCGCTCTCTTTCTGATGGTGCACAAGCAATGTGTGTCCCATCAATAGCACCAATGGCATCACGGAAGAAGGGATAGCGCTTGGGATTGTCACGAATTTCAGAGGGAATAGGATCTGTAAGTCTGCAGACTCATGATAGTACTAACATGCTTCATTGTCAGCCCCTGATCGGTACCCTGATCCCATATACCAACTCTTCATTCCTATACCATTGACAACACTAATATCCACAACTACACCAACATCCACAACTCCATCATCGCAACAGTCGGGCCCCGCTCGGCACCCGATGACCACCACCGATTAGGGTGTAACACAGGTCACACTGTGGGTAAAAATTTCACACACCTGTGTACACTATACCCATTCTAACACCGTAACCATGGTGACAGGTTTTTACCATGGTTTGTTGTGAAACACCATGAATATACACCGTTGTTTTGATTCTCTTTTTGCCTTGTATTTGATGTTCTCTATTGTTCAACCTAGTGTATTTGTATTGTATAAACCCTCAATTAACTTAACCACACCCAGGCAATACTGACAATAAGGCTTTTTTATTTGAATGTCTCACATTTGCATGATGGCCTCACATGGCAGGAAGTAGTCTTAACTTATTGTTAACTACAGGGCAACCATGAATACTAAAATTTATCTCCTCCCACCAACATTAACACGAGGGTAGATGACGCAAATCTTAATTTTTATTATTAAACTAACTAACCTCCCTCGCGGGAATGCGAGGGGTACATGTAAGTAAAATCAGGCCCCCTTGTTTCGCGTTTTGCACGAGGGAGGGGACGCGAAACTAAATAAATAAAATTCTCCCTCGCGAAAAATGCAAGGGGGGGCTGCATCCTGTCATCCCGTCGTCCATTTTGGTGGTGGTGGTCCCTCAAGGTGTTGGATTGGTGCCCTCGTGCCCTCATCCTCGCCCCCCTCATTGGCGTGGCTGGTGCTGGTCATCATCGTCAATAGTTTAATTTAGCACCTAGAAAGTTTGTTAGTTAGAAAGAAAATGAATGGGAAAAAGAAAAACTTGCCTACGGCCCAAGAGATGTCGTCAACATCTCTTGGGCCATTTTTTTCATCGTCGTCCCCCCGTCCTTGTTGTCGTTGTCGCCGTTGGGGTCTTCCTCGTCCCTATCTGTGTTCTTCCCCATTCTTCCCATTCTTCCCCCCTGGCTTGTCGTCCCAGTGTCCCTCATCTTCCCCCTCTCGTCGCTGTGCCCCTTCCATTTCCCCTGCTCCTCCCCATCATAGTATCCCCCATGATCCACCGTGCGAGCAGGCTCGCAACAGTGGTGGCAGGTGCTAGTCGTTGGGTTCCCTGTTGTTATCCCCTACCCTCCCTGTCACTGTCATAGTCTGGTAGCATCTGCAATCCACCCTATGAGGAGTTGCTCATAGGGCTGGGGGTGGGTGTTGTATCATTCGTGCTGGTCGTCATCGTCAATAGTTTGATTTAGCACATAAGAAAGTTTGTTAGTTAGAACAAAAATGAATGATGAAAAGAAAAACTTACTGCCGTCCCTTGGGCCTTTTTTTCGTCGTTGTCCCCCTGTCCTCATTGTTGTTGTTGTCCTGTTGTTGTCCCTGTTGGGGTCTTCCTCGTCCCTATTTGCGGTCTTCCCCATCGTTCCTGTGGTTCTTCCTGGTCCTAGTCATCATCATGATCTTTGTCGTCCCGTCATCGTCCCACTGTCATCGTCTTCATCTTCATCATTGTCCGGTTCCCATCTGGCAGGTGCTGGTGGCTGTCATTCTTGTTGTTGTTGTTGTTGTTGTTGTCGTCACTGTCGTTGTTGTTGTTGTTGTTGTCGTCACTGTCGTTGTTGTTGTTGCTGTTGTCATCCGAGTGTCTTGGTCCTCTCACTGTCTCCATTGCTTCCCATTTCCACCCCACGAGCAGTTGCTCATGGCGGCAGTTGGGGATGCTGTTCGTGCCCTTCATCGTCATCCATATCCACCCTGCGAGCAGAGGCTCGCAGCGGTGGTGGGGTGTGCCACAACGGTGTTATCTCATCATTATGGCAGAACCTAAAAATAAAACAAAATAAAATAATTAGTTAGTTGGAAAAAAAACAATGGAAGATATAAAAAAATACTTAGAGCCCAAATGATGATAGACGTCGTTTGGGCCCATCTGCTGCATGATGTAGCCATTTTGCGTCGCTTGCTCATTGTTGCTCTTAACCCATGCAACACTGTGACACCACGGTAATGGGTCATGGTAGTCAGCGGGTCGGCAATTCTCAATACCATACCTGTACCTGCAGACCCCGTGACCCGAACACCGCAGTTTTCACCATACCCGTGTTATTCCCTACCACCGATGATATCAGCGACATTCCTGATAACGCATCATCGACATCATTACCTGAACAACCAATGCTCCACAAGACAACAGATGAGCCCAATGCAGCTCTCAAGAAACACATGGCACGCCTGATGCGGCCTTTTACTTACACGGTCCAAAGGTCCTTTGATATAGACCATTATTTTTTTATATTCAACCTTCGTTCCCACTTCTGTGTAACAAAGGTATAGTCAATACTTATTCTTTCAATTGTAGTAACTAATGTTCCCACTTCTGTGTAATGAAGATACCTTGATCCTGTCTGACTTGCCCACCTCAGTGTTGGTTGCCTAACCTGGCTCCCTTCCAGGATCAGTTTCATGAGGAAGGCAAACAAGATTTGTATAGAAAGGTGGGGAAGAAAATATAGTAAGCATGAGCTGGAAGTAGCTGTCAAAATCATTGTCAGAATCAAATTAAATTATGTAAAAATGAAGCGCACTGAGAGATTGTGCCGTTAGCATGTTGGAAACGCTCTCCAACATGACGAATGGTAAGTCCAGTAACACAAGTGTAAAGGAAAATGGCCAGCTGTTCTTCGAGCATGACTTCACGAGAATCAGAATAGCCCATGGCTCGAAGTTGGTCAAGAAGTGCATAAAATACATGGTGGCACACTCCAAGCTCACAACGAATTCGTTCAAGATGTCCACTCAACAGTTCAAGCACCCAGGCCTGTCCAGTGAGTGCAGAAGTATGACATTCCACCTTGTTGAAGAAAGTAGTATTGTAGTATTCAATTGCAGCATAGAGAGCATTGACAATATATGCAAGTTGCGCTCAGCAACGAGATTGTTCTATGTCGGCTTCTTCTGAATTTTCAGATGATGTAGTGGTGGTGAAAATTGGAGAAGAGCCTTGAGCATTATTGTCTGCTGAGTCCATTTCAGACCAGGGGGGAAAGGTGGGGTGCACTCCTGCCTTATCGCACACAACACCCCGATTTTTAAGCCTATCATTGCCTCAGAGGGTCCATTGCAACGTGAGATCAGAAACTTAGATATGACTTTGTAAACTGAATTTGAGCCAAGAACACATGTACAAGTCAGATGGCTGCAGTGTTGACAGACATGGGTATTACAAGCACATTAAAGGAAAGCACAGTTGACAAGTACTGGCAGCAGCAGCACACACGACTGTAGGGCATCTGATAAGCAGCTGGACATAAGTAGCACAGATTACTAATACTATCGGCTGATGGCCATCATGGCATGCTCGGTAGCATGATGAGAATTTGTTTGGAGTTTGGTGAAACTTGGTTGACACCTGTTGCTGAACAGGCTCTGAGACTCCTGGAACCGTAGGCAGTGATACCCCATGAAGTGCCTACGAAGCCATGGAGTGGATAGCAGCATGGCGCAGTTGGAAGCGCGCAGGGCCCATAAGATTGCTGTAACCCTGAGGTCACTTGATCGAAACAAGTTGCTGCTAGACATTTTTTGATCTCTTCAATCATCAAAAAGATAAAAAGGTGGACACACAGTACTTGGTGAATTGCAATTATTGGAAGAGGAAGTGATTCTATGAATCTATCATATCCATTTATCTGACTGAACAGTACATGCTCCACTCGGATGCACAATTTCATTCCATGGATGAGACACATAGAAAAAGAGGGATCAAAGAAAAACAATACATATCTAATATGCACTCCAACCGTTACCACTCTCACCTACCTCCTCCCCTCCTCGAAAAATACGAAAGAACTGAGATCAAAAAAAAACCTGTATCCCAACTCTCCCCCCTACCACCGCACGCACCACCCAAGCACAAACATCGCTCAACCTCCACCCTTCAAAAACCTCTCCTTCAACACGCTCCCCTTCTCAGTCCCCTGCAACCCCCAAACCGTCCAAACCCGCCTCTCCTGCTCACTCATTAGCAGGCTGTCGAAGCCTCGCACGCATTGGTTTTCTTCAGCTACAATGGGAGGCATCGAGTTTGGGACTGGGGTAGCTATTACAGGGAATCAGAGATGTCAAGGTATCGCAGAGCAGGAGAAACATACTGTTTGACGACTAGATAAGCAAGATTGGGGTTAAACACATCTACAAATCCAGTCACCGGTCGCAATGTTTGGTCCGTATCTGATCTTCGGGTTGCTGGCCACAGCGTTCACAAGACTAGAGAACTCGTTGACGTATCTATGGGCCGATAGGTCTGTTAATGGTGACCTCTCAGCTGCCGGAGTATACGAGCGGGTCTGACTGACAGGTGAACGACGAACAAATCGGGCTCATTTCCAGCAAGCCCAAGCAAATAGTCGCCAAGAATCACCTAACCTTCCTTGGCGATTCCTGTCTGGAAATTGCTCGTATATAGACCATAAACGGGATACCTGCGGTTCTGATGAGCATTCGTAGGAAACGGGAGAGTAAACTAAATGAACGTACCGAGGAACCAATGCATGTTCAATTCAACAAGCGAAGAAACGTGACGCATCCTGTCCAGTAACCCCCCTAGTGTAAACCAATGGCGTCGAGTCGGTCTAAATGTAAGAACGAACAATTAACATTGCGAATAGGGTGATGCACACTCACAGCATCAGCCATTTCCATGCCAGCCTTTTTGATGATCCTTCCATCATGTATACTATCCACAAGAACCGCCATTTCCTGTGTGTTTGCGCCTATCCGAACTATAACTTGCCCAACGCGTTGCTGGATATTTGCCGTCAGACTGAGAAAGGGAACCTCAATGACGGATCTATGAGAGTGAGATGAGAAAGAAATAAGACACCCTGAATTTTGGAAATACTGACGCGTTCTTTCCCACTAAATTTGGCTCGCAATGGACGTTTCAATAGAGAACCCAACGAACGCTCCGAATGGTAGAATCGAAAGTTCAGGTATGTCGCTTTGGAACTGGGTACCGAACTGTGTGTTGAACTTGAAGGCAATCGGTGGTGGCGGTAGATTGAGTTAAAAGTCGATGCTGTGCCGCCACGGCAGAGGAGTCTGCCATACCGTTGCTATGCCCTCTAGATGTTTGTGCCCAGGGACGTAATGTACTGTAACAGTGCCAGCGACGAGGCGGGAGAGCGCCAAAGAAATATTTGAATGGGTGGGTTGGCATCTTTCAAAGGGACAAAACGGCCAAAAGTGGATCGATGATAAGGGTTCTACAATAATACGCCGGTAGAATAGCTACGCTTACGTAGTAAATGGATATGCCGTGACTCGTGGGTCGTATAACCATAAGTAAAGCAGATATGAGACTGCTGCGTTGGCGAAGGCGATGGCACACCATACCATTGACTTGATGGCCAAGATTATCGGATGGCAGGCATATGAATCACGGTGTGGATTGACTTGATTAGCACACGTTCGGTCGGACTCCTGGACAAAAGATTCCTCCAACTTCCAAGATCCCTGGCCAAGTTTCTGCGACTGCAGTTATTCGTGTCGTTCCTCTTGTCTTGCATATTTTCTGAGCGCGTACTTATAGAGAGCTGGGGGAAATCATGATGGATGTTGAATTCGAAAATGTCACGGTGGAACTTCAGACTGGCTGTGCTTCCGGTGTTCAACATACCCGAAAGCGCGATCGATGATCACTGGCACAATGGTAGTACTATACTGCAAAAGAAGTACCCCTCACATCATACTATTTGGATAAGGAGGAGGGGTTGGGCGGGCGGTACCTGTCATCGTTGTAGGTAGAAAACTATACCTAAGAAAGAAGGAAAGAAAAGCATTTAGTTGGGGATGCGGATGGGGCGCGTCGTGGAGTTGGTGGCGTCGTCGATAGGTCCGGTGGTGGTAGAGAGAAGTCAGCTAAAGCTAACTGGCCAGCTCAGGGGTACCACCCGAGCTCCCCGCCCTCTGCTGCCGACGCGTATTGGCCCTCGCGCCGGTGCTGTTCTTGCTCTTCGTGGTGGCGTTGATGGTAAGGCGGCATCCGCGGTCGACGTCGTACTGGGTTCGTGGCGTTGTCAACTCCCGTGTCCTGACTATAGATGAGCAAGTATTAGAATAAGAGAAGAGAAAATATTAGAAAGAAAAAAATATACTGATTACTTCCAGAGCTCGCTGTTAAAGCGGCATGGTTACCTAAAAAAGGTGACATCGAACGCCACCGCGATAACGTTGAATAACGACATATGTACTCGGACTACAAAAAAGGGATTTGTTGAGGAAGGACCGATAACCGTCGTTTGTTTGCCTGTCAATCTCGGAGGAATCTCATCACGGAATCTAAACATAAGTATCAAAATGTCATGCACATGCTCATGTATTCAATGTCCGACCATTATTCCAACCTACTACCAACCATACACTTCTGTCGATTCCTGTATACAATAAGCCGTAAATCTTCATTGGTTATCCTCCTAAAGTACTACTAACCACCCCATATCTAATTCAGAATTCCGATTTGCTGAAACCATGCTTTTTCCGCGATCATCGATCAGCGCCGGTCCTTTAACTTGTGTCTGATATGTCAAGAACACAAGGTCCTCCCGTAGGCGCCGTAATGCTAAGCTCTGTTCCTGTATTTAGACGCCTTGATTAATGCATCGATAAGTATCGGCAATCATGGTTCGCACTCAACTCGTGCCTCGTAACCCAAACCACCACGATGACTGCTGAAAACCCCACATCCGCCGAGAGTCCTACGAATGGGCAACAAAATACTACATTGCTCATCAAGAAGGGCACATCTGTGGACGTCCTCAAGACCCACGACCCCGTTGAATTCGGCGATGATGTGAAAACGGCAGCCCAATTGCGCGCAATTCTTACGGGCAAGGGATTAATGGTGGAAAGTGACCAATTTATAGTCGAGGATGGATCTCTCTTGAAAAGGGAAGAGGAAGGTTCTGTGCAGCGGTCGGGTTTTGTCACAGACGAGGTATTCAAGTCGTCTTACTGGCATAATGTCTTGAACAGTGCGCACTGACCTAGAATCTTAGTCTGTCAGGGTTATATCTTCTGGCGCTCCAAAAGACGCTGCTCCAGTCGTTGGGGATACCTCTCCTGCCGTTGGCGGGACCGTTCCTACCACTGGGGATACCGTTCCCCCGACTGAGAATACCGCCCCCGCCAATGAGGCGGCCGCTTCTGCCACTGGCGAGAAGGTTCCTCCCGCTGCGGAGACTCTTACCACCAAGATCACGGGCTCCGTAGACATCACCCCAGATTCAGAGGCCCCTGATGAAGTAAAAGCAAAGTTGCAGGGCAATATCACGCGTACCAAGACTGAATTTACCGAGGCAATGAATAAGACAGGCACTGTTGTACAGCGAAGGATCGTCCAAGGTGTCCAAGAAGCAAAAGTCGTGGTGGAGAAGGTACGTTGATCTATGAGCTTCACCTGTGGGTGCCTCACGAAACCTTTCGTGCCGTTAGGTCGTTTCCATTGCTGGCAGCTCCAGAGCCAAAGTTGCTGAATCAGTTGCGGCATCGGTGAGTAGTATAGTTCATCGAACTATCACTGCAACAGTCTTGATCACTCCGAATTTTATCACAGAAAGCACGCCTTCAGAACACATCCATCGCCGGCGCCGGCAGCGCAATTATGAACTTTGGAGGTACAGCCCTGGGAAGTCCTAGCTCAGGGGGTACGACCATCGAGCAAAACAGCCCTGTACGCAAGAGAGCCGAAGCCGCGTTGATGTCTCCGAAAGAAGATGTATTAAAGAAAGGGGACACCAAGGAAACCCCGGTCGCCACCACAGACGCCCTCCCGAAAGACGATACGAAAGAAGATACGAAAGAAGCCCCCGAGGACATCAATGTAAACATCAATCTCGACGACGCCGCCCCCAAAAACGAAGGTTCAAAGAGGAACATCTCGCCAATTCAACACCTTCCCAATCTCGCAGAAGCACAGTTCGACAAGCCACTTGAAGATGTCCCAATGCCCACCAGCTTGATGGAATTTACGCAAGAGCACTGGGATACGCTGGTAATTTCTCTTATCGCATTCAAGAATTCTGTATAGAGTACTTACGATGGTGCTGTACTCAGTGTCACAACAACAACATCCTCAAGGGTGTTCGGATGGAAGACACTGGCCCAAATCCAAGTATCGCAAACCTTATCGAACCTCTTACCATGGGTGACATACATTATGCCCTCAACGACATATCTCGCACGGAATACACTACGACCTACACAGAACGAAGTTCCAAATATGCAAATCACGGATGGACCACAAAAGCGCTTTTACTGACTATTCCTTGGTAAGCTTTCTAATAAACGGAGAATTGAAATGCGAACTGACCACGGCATTGTGATCGTTTTTAGGGTAGATTCCTCGATCAGTGCCGAACAGGATGAGCTTCTTGCTAGCAGCAGAGAGGTCAAGACCGTATACACCAATGTATTTCAGAGATATCCATTCGTCACAGTCGGTATCAAGCGATCGTCGCTCAAGCCCTCGGCGGACTTTATGAAAGAAATCAACAACGCACTGGCCCAACCTTCGGAAAAGAAGCAGGACGCCCTCAACAAGGTTTTTAGCACCTACGGTCATGCATTCCAAATGGAATTTGACCTTGGGGCCCTGATGGTGAAGACGTCGTCCGCGACAACGTCTGTTGAGGTGCGCACGGTATTGAACGGT
>QMFE01002214.1:0-18474 GCA_003314665.1 Tricholoma sp. MG77
GGTTGGTAAAGACAACTTTTGTAACGTCCTGGTTGTCACCACCATGTGGGATGTCATCGACAAGGTCGTTGGCGAGAAGCGTGAAGAGGAGCTCAAGTCGAAGGATTTATTCTTCAAACGACTTCTCGAACAAAAAGCTCAACTCTTTCGTCATGACTCCGGGATAGATTCGGCTGAGCGCATCGTTAACACCATCCTCAAGAATGATCCACAAGCTGTGCTCATCCAAACTGAGCTAAGCAAGGACGGCCTGGTGGATACCTCTACGGGTGTTGAGATCGTGGCAGAATTTGAACGTTCGGATCTCCACTCCGAATCCCTCCCTCCTGCACCACTCCAACCTGATCTGAACGCCGCTTCTAATGATGTCCTCTCGTGGACTAACAATGATCCACGAGAAAGTCAACTCTTCAATTCGTGGGGAGTGCTTTATCGGTTTCAGGTATGTGTTTTCCGAGCTCGGCGGTTCTATCCTAAACGTTATCTTGACAGACGACCGTTAATAAGCTAAGCGGACAGAGTGTTACGACGCTCTGGCGCGCGATTCGTCCAAACAAGGAAGATCGCGTCGCAAAGCTGGAGTGGTCTTCCACAGGCGGCCTTGGACGCGCCGTGATTGGCAAGGTATTCCCGCTCGCCCTTGCCAATGGCCACTGAGGTCACGTTATTCTCTCCCCCCTAGAACGCGCTGCCGATGGCCGACTTGGTCATCCCAGACGCCCAGCAACACGTGAGGATGTTGTTCGATGATCGCCTGTGACTCGTCGCGTGCTTACTTTCCCTTCGCAGGGGGTTCGTATGTTCGTCGGTCCTGATGGCTTACAATACCGGTGGAAGCCCAGCCCTTCGAGCTCAGATATTTCAGTAAGACTCGAAAAATTTCCTCGCAGGCCTAATGTGCTGAGACGCTCCGCAGCTCCAAGATGGAAATGGCGCGGTAATTGCAGCCTTCAATCCCACACGGCCAACTCGGTACCAGATTGGCGAAGTGTTCGGAGAGCTCCGGTTTTTCCGTACGGCTGGTGCGGGTACAGTGGTATGTGCATTTTCCCCCCTTGCCATGCAATCGATCATGGTGATTATTTTTTCGCCTGATAGATGCACCGCCAGATAATGGATACGGTCATTATTACCGCGATGCTGTATCGATTTTGTGCGCAGTGGAATCTATGAATCGTCGACCTGGACTCGGTGTTCTCGTTTTACACTAACCCTACGTCTATGTATCGTGCGGCATCCCGTCAGGCTTTAGCATTCACGATTATAGTAAACTATTGGCACCGAGAGCCTACGTCTGGCCAGTGGCGCTGTGTGCAGGCAATGACGTGTTGGGCCTGGCCGGTAAGAGCGGATAAGGGGAGGGAGTTGTGGGTGTTATAGTCGATGTTAATAAGTGACTCGAGACTTTTAGTGGGACAGTTTTATTATTATTATTTTACCTATGGGCTAGGTCATTCAACTGACAGCAGCCTAAGTGAATTGTTGCATTCCCTCGTGCGTGCAAGTCGGGTACGAAACGGTGCGAGAGAGATGTGTAACAGGATGGTTACTGATGCTGGAGCTCCAACAGGTGTGTGACAACCTAAATAAGCAAGCAGAAGCCTAGCCCGCTATCGTGGTACCCTTCTAAGTTGGATTCCTCCCAGGTCATGTCCTCCAAAAAGATCCCGTGGCTTGAGTTACGAGCTTAGCCAAGGTGACGAAAACAGCAACAGCATAAAAGCCGTATGCAACCCAGAGCACTGAAACACGAATGAGAAACAAAGATACACCACAAATGCGACAGGAACATACTTATAAATCCGTTTGCGGTGCGAGCGACAAATTGTGGCCCTTTATATTTAGGGTCTTGAATGGCCCCGTTGAAATGTTGAACAGCGTCCCCAAGCGCCATGCGTAGAGAAACAAAAGAAGATAGTCCTTGCCGTCATAAAGGTAAGAAATCGAACAGACTTAATTGAATACAGGAGTACCAATAATGAATCCAATGGCACCGAGATAGGCAATCAACTTGTGCATGGGCCGATTGTCAAACGTTTGGCCCACCTTTCCCATCTTGTAATGGAATGCTGTCAAGATATACAGGATGAAAAAGGCGAAAGCAGAGCCGAGGGAGAAGGCGATGAAGGGAGGTGTGTTGGGAACACGAGATGGAATGGAGAGCTTGGGCGCAGAAGATGGTAGGACAGATAGATCTGTTCATGCAATGAGAGATGTTTACACTAAAAAAAGGGATAGGAACTGGCCATAGACAGGATGAAGCTTGGGGTTTGTGCATTGCACCTGCGCTGTGTCGTTTTTCTTTGAGCAAGACCCTGACAACGGCGACATATGTCAGGAACAGAACATGTCATTCGAAAAATTGGGGGAGACCTAGTGCGCCTATGAAGAGGCGTGATCCATCTATGGGTCCGGGCTGCGCTGGAGCAGCAGAAGGAGTGACGGTAAGGAGTGCGACCTGGTCGTGCAACATAACAGTAGGCGAAAGATAGACGAAGATGGACAAAAAGAGCGCCGTTAGGTAAAGGAGTGGGGCGAGGTAAAGTGTGATTCCTCTTGAATAGGGATTGATGTGCCGCTTTTGCGCTGCAGCGCGCTCAATGGGACGGTAGTAGTGTTCATCAAGCCACGATTGCTTGTAGAACATGACCTTGGTAACAGTCTGCATTTTCCCGGCAATGAAAATGTCTCTCTGGACAGAGACGACGCCGCACGCAACAGAGATGTCGCAAAACTCGTTCTTGAAGTTTTTGGTAATGACCCCTTGGTCGTCCCGGAACATGACCTTGTCAATGAGCTCTCGAGGGCTGAATTGCTTTGCGTACTGAAGGACAAGGGCTCTGCGCTCATTGGAGAGCCGCCAATAGTTCTTGTAATCTACGAGGTCATCGTCCAGGGTATAGAGCTCAATAGCTACGGTGACGCAGTGCAGGTAATACATGAGGAAGGCGAGATCATGGTTTGGGACGATGACTTTGATACCCGTGCGAGTGATACCCATGGAGAGCGAGGCCGCGGCAAGGGTGTCCATTTGTCGACGAGGATATGTAGCAGTAGGATTGAACGAGGTATGGGTGCGTGTATAAACTGGAATGACATCTTCGCCGATTTAAAGGCATGATAAAGGGCAGGATGCCCTTTTTGAACTCACCTTTGCGCTTCCCAATCAAACTGGCCCTGCAATTGTGGCGGCAAGGCACGCCTTACACATCAGGAGCATCAACTTTTCAGGGCAACTGAAAAATTAAAATTGGGCCGAAAACAATAGATTTGTCATGTGACTGCAATGGGACGCCTAAATTAGGAAACCAGATTTTTCGGGATAAAAACCTCTGAAATGTTTAATTTCAGTCACTTCACTCAAACTACAAAGTTTCCAGCTGACCTGAAAGGTGGTTACTCACGATGTATAGCCTGCCAATCTACGTAGGCTGGCATTACCAAATTTTTCTGTCCTGTATCACGATTCACGAAACATGCATGACATTTGCCTGACACTGGCAGGTCGTGAGAATAATTAAGTCTATGACAGCTACATTCAAAACGATAGGCCTGTCCTGAAAAACGGGTCCTGAATTTTGACTATTTTTAATTGACATCTACGATTTTTGTTAAAATGCCCTCCGGGAATCAAAAGTTCAGCTCCCGCAATAGGGTTGTTCATGGTAGCCATTTTCGGCTCATTTTCAGTTTTCATTTTTCTTCCATTTTTCGGAAATGAACTTCAGAATGAGATGAGAATTGAACCGAAAATGGTCATTTCTGAAAAATCGAACCTTACCCTCGATTTTACAAAGATGGTCATTTTCACTTTCATTTTCACTCTTCATTTTCATCGTGCTTTCAAACTCCGCTCTGATGCCTAATCCTTTGCAGTTACCACCATCAACGACGATGCCCCCTCCCTCACACCTCTACCACCACCACCACAACTCTGTCACCACTGGCTGTCACCACTCCCACACCCACTCCCACATCAACTAATGCCACCAACCACCGCGAACCAACCACATTGGGCCCAAACGATGACAGGTCATTTGGGCCCTAGGTAATGTTTTTTTTGTCAAGTTGTTTTCTTTTATTTTCAACTAACTAATCTTTTCATTTGCTTTTCTAGGTTTTATCTATGTTATTTACCATGAGACAGCACCAAGATGGCACACCTGAAGGTGAAAGAAGAATTTACGATAGCATTAAAAGCTGCAGGAATGGCACAGTTTGAGAAAGGGCTGAAAGAGGGTAAATCTGAGGATCCTCCTTCAAAACCTGTGGACCCTCTCAAGCACAAGGTATGTAGTCCATTCATTTCATGCCAACCTCTCATAACTTTTTTTATATCACACCAGTCCTCTAAGCTGGATTCTAGGCCTGACCATCTGAAGAGTGAGGGAGAAGGGCAGAACGAGAGGCCTGGATGATGAGACTTGGGCCAACAACTGTTGAGATGGCCTCCCAAACCACCTCCACCTGCACTCCTGATGCCATTACACAAACAGTACCAAATGATATGGGGATGTCTACAGAACCCCCCAGCACCACCAATTCTGACCCCCTCCCTGCCTTGCCATCTGCCCTGTCGCTGCTGACAATTAGTGATGTGCCTGGCCCAGCCCAAAGCCGTGAGCTGGGCCAAGCTGAGCCTGTTTGGGCCAGGCCAAGCCAGGCTATTGGTGACAGCCCAGCATTGGCTTTGGCCTGGCTCAGAGGAGCTGAAAGCCAAAGCTGCCGGCTCAGGCCGCGGCTTTAGTCGTACTAATTTAATCATTGAAATATGTGTAAATTACTACTTTTCGAACCTTTTGTGAACCCATTCTGTTTTGTAATTTGAAGTACATCATATAGCTTGGAGTCAGAGTCGTGTACATTGACAAGAAACATGGCATTGGTACCGGTAAACAGCCATCAACAACACGTCAGTACGGGGGTGTGGCAGAACTCGGTGAGTTATGCTTCAGTTGCTATCATCTTATACTTAATTCCAATTAATTTACATGTTGTTTAAAGGGCCTAGTGAGATGAGAGGCCCACGGTGTGCCGTTCTTTCACATTTTGATGTTTTCACTATGTAGTAGCTACACCCTGGGTGTGGCAGAACTTGGTGAGTTCTGCTTCATTTCTTATCATCTTATACTTGATTGTAATATATTTACATGTCATTTAAAGGGCCTAGTGAGGCAAGAGGCCCACAGTGTGCCGTTCTTTCACATTTCAATGTTTTCACTATGTAGTAGCTACAACCTGGGTGTGGCAGAACTTGGTCAGTTCTGCTTCATTTCTCATCATCCTGCACTTGATTCTAATGTGTTTACATGTTGTCTGAAGGGCCCAGTGCAACAAAAGGCCTGCAACATGCCATTCTTTCGCATTTCGAGTTTTTCGCTATGTAGTGCCTACACCCTGGGTATGGCAGAACTTGGTGAGTTCTGCTCCGTTTCTTATCATCTTATACTTGATTCTAATATATTTACATGTAATTTAAAGGGGCTAGTGAGATGAGAGGCCTACAATGTGCCGTTCTTTCACCTTTTGATGTTCTCACTATGTAGTGGCTACAACCTGGGTGTGGCACAACTTGGTGAGTTCTGCTTCATTTCTTATCATCTTATACTCCATTTCAATCTATATATATGTTGTTTGATGCCCCCATGAGATGAAAGGCTTAGGTTAAATTATTCTATCACATTCCAAGGTTTTTTATTCCACATGGGGCCTTCTGGAGCTTACCCATTATTTTTTCCATGCCTATTTGCATTATAGATAAATTTGATGAGAATGTGTGCCAAAAGCCGCAACTTGGGCCAAGCTGTGAGTGGTGGCTTTGGCTTGGCCCAGCTCTCCAGAAAGCCAAAGCTGCAGCTTTTGGGCCAAGCTGGGCTGGAACATCACTACTGACAATGCCTGCACAGCCCCCATCAGATACATCAATGACACCAACATTGTCGACATCCACCACCATGACCTTTTCCACAGCTTCAGAACTGCCACCAGCATCTCCCAAACGACAGCACACACACTCCCCAGTCGGCTTACAGCCCCACACCAGACTTCCCAGCCCCTCCTTTTACATCCTGAGCTGCCCATCACCACTGTCACATCACCGCCAACAACAGCAACAACACCTGCTGCAACCACCTCCAAAATGACAACTTGGGCCACAGCTAGTGCCTGGGTTGCTAGCACTACCTTGGAGACAGCTAACAGGGCTGTAGCCAACAGAACTACACAATGATGAGCAGACACATTCAACCCCTGTTGAGCACCTTGAGCCACCCTGTGCAGATGCCACATCATTGTTGACACATCTGTCAATGATGGCCAAATTCCCTACTCTTTCTCACTCTGGACCACAAGCTGCAGCTCAGAAACATTGAAACACACCACTAGATGCTGCAGAACACCCCCAGAGCACATCCCAGCCACTTTGCCGTCATCTGTGTGGTACACCCTGCCTGCATCACCAATGACACCGCCTTCACCAGTAAACACTCCCCATCCACCTCCTACACCCTGTCCACCCCACATCTGCCCCAGCTCACCCCAGTTCAACCATAAATGAGCTGTTTCGCCACCTCCTATACCTTTCACAGCCATTGGTGCATCCAAACCCCCCACAACTGCCATTCTACATAGCATCATCAACAGTTATACACTCTTGATTGGCAAGTCAACCATGCAGATCATGAGGGCCTTCAAAGGCTGGGTTGCTGGCTCTGGTGTTGCACTAAGCACTGTCAAGATAAATGAACAGCTGCTGAAGAAATATTATGTGATTGCAGGCAAGATAGGGATGTTCTTTGTTGTGAGTGGGATGCACAAGTTAAGCATCAGACTAGGCCTCTTCCATGTGTGTTTCTTTCTCCAATTACTTGTTCCAAGAGCTAACTTAGGTCAGTGACTAGGAAAATCAAAGAATCAAGGCAAGAATGCTGTTGAAGAAGTGATGCGACTACACAAAGTATACAGCCCCTGCCTCTTGTTGAACCCCTGTCAAGCTCTGTGCTGCTGCATCCGATACCTGTACCAATGCATTTTGACTGGGCTGAAGATGTTGTGTCAAAGCCAACCACACTCAGCATGTACCATGGGATATGTCAGCTCTGAAGATGGATTGTATATGGCCATTTGGGACTCTATGACAATGGACAAGGTGACAACCAACCCTTAACATGGTAAGCATCATTATGTTCTAGTTTTGAGTGTGCATGGGTTTGTAATATGAAGTTCTTCAAGTCATTTGAATTTTTGAGTTTTTCTGATGTCTCATAAGGACTTGTTCATGCCAGGCACAGCCATGGCCCAACCTGAATAAGTCTTGTTCTGTGTCTACATCAATGTTGTCTGGCCTGGGGATAGGGATGGGTGAAGAGGGATATGTGGGAGAAGGGTTATCATAGTAGCCAAACCCAAAGTTTGAGAGGGAGGTCCTGTGCAGGCCAGATGAGAAAAAAGCAGAATAGATTGCCATTCAACTCTCAAGAAAGGAAATACATTGTGAATCAATTGTGAATTGACACTCAAGGGCTGGCAGAACAGGAAAATTACATATCCACTCAGATTTATTTTTTCAACACCTGTTTGAACCCCCCTCCCTTCCCCTCCTTCTTCTATATATGGTAAGTTTTCATCATGTGTTTATGTTTTTCTGAGAATTTGTAATCAATTTTTTTTTGTGCCAATCAGCTCTTTTCAAATTCAAGCATAAAATGTGCTTCTGTTATGATTGTAACTACCCCCCTCATTGTCACGCATTTTCCTATGTTCCCCGTGACATCTGTCACACCTAGTGACTGTTCCCTACACCCCCTAGAACCCTCTTGCCAATTTACAAGTCATTCCAGCTAGCACTTTGCTCTCTACATGCTGCTACACTCGTGTGAGCACTCCTGCATTATCTCCATGGTCAAAGTCCATCCGTCTGCGATCTCCGCACTCCTGCGCACCGCCGCACAGTCAAGCATCATCATGCGCACCCCATGCACATGTCGCGTGCCATGCTTCTGCTTCCGCATGTCTCCTGAGCTCCCCGCACCTCGTGCATCCGTTTTCGTGCAATAACCTCGTGTTGCATCACAACCCATATCTATTCTTGTGCAAGCTATTTCCGCGCGCGCACCATGCGGCTCTACCATCATCTGATCCGCTCCGCTGCGCTCTCGCCTCGCGCTTAGCACTTATCCTGGGTCATGCCATGTGCAACTGAATTTGCAATTCTATTTCAAGTCTGTATTCTTAGTTCATTTCATTCATTCATTTGAAATTCATTCACTACTATTTCAATTATGTTATGCCATACCTGCCTTACATAATCGCGGAGTGCCACGCTTCCTTACGCTCTCACACTTGTTAAATAGCTGTAGCTCCCACTCTTATTCTTTAGCTTTGTTATCAACTTCAACAACTTTGACAATTTTGACACAACCCCGTTTTCCATTGTAGCTTAACTTGCTTGTACTTTTGTACTTGTCTGTTATTTGTGTTGTCCACACATGTTCCTGCATGTAACCTCCGCAATACATCTGTCGTTGAACTCAGTCTCGTCCACTCTCTTACTCTTAGTCATCCTCTCCTCTTAATTCTGAAATACGGGCCCATCGCTAGGTCAGGGCGCAACCGGCCTGCTCTGCATGGTTGAAGCCATTAGCCCATATGTCCACCAGTCCTTCGAAGCTGTGTATGCTCCCCTCTTGGACGAGTAGGCTTACATTCACTACAGCTTCGTCCGCGAGCACCTCCGCATCCGCTTTGCGCTTTGCGCTCTGTGCATCAGCACTCTGCGCTTGATCTCGCGCACAACTCTGTTCATGTCTTCGCACTACTGCTACACTCTCTGCAACTGTTCGCGCTCGTTCCCCGTGTGCATGCGCACGCTCCCGCGTTTGCACGGCAAGCGATACATCCGTTGCAATCTGTTCCCAGCTCGCGTCATCTCACGTGTCTGTCCGTCATCCGTTCCGTCCCTCCCTGCATGTCCTTCTCGGTTCGTAACAGCTTTGTAACATCTTTACACATGCCTTTAATCTCTTCTACACCTGCTTTTAGCTCTTGCAACTGTCCTCAAGACATCACTATCTGTTCTAGGTCTGGGAAAGTAAGACTGTCTTGGTGGCAATGGGTGTGGATGTAGGAACAATGATGGAGCGCAATATGTTGACAGATTGTTGATATTGCACATGAAGTTGAAGTCTTGGGTAACCGGGTAACTCTATCTGGCTCAAAAGTTGGAGTCAAGCTGATCAGTTACAGAGTCATGACTGGCAAAAGCCACAGTTCACATGAGTCAACTCATGGTTAGCCAAGCCACAGCAACACTGGAGGCTTTGGATATGCCATGTGACTGGTTGCATGAGGGCAGGTTGGGATAACTTAATTTTTGCATGGCAAGAAGATGAAATTCACCCTGTTGTGGTATGAAATATTATCTGAGAGATTCCCTGCAAAAAAATTCTTTAGGGCATGAAATATAAACAGTCAATTCAATCCTTTAAGTACCAACAACATTCCCCCACTGATTCACACTAATTGTTGAGCACTCATCATTACACCACCTTACAATACAGAGCCGGCTATGCAACCACCACAAATATGACAAGTTTAAAGTTAATGAACATGATCTCCACCTCCACTGCTACAGACAACCACCACTGATGAGACAACTTCATAACCCAGCCTACCCAGGTGCACTTTGCACTGCTGCAACTTGGAGCGACCACTGATGCTCGCACGGCACGTACAGGCTGCTTATGGCTGCCCCGCCCCACAGCACCGTGACAGCACTGAAGCAACCCCAGTTGAAGTGAGTCCATGGCACTCATGCTGCACACCCGGCGCTCACTGTTAGTCATGTCACATAGTATAAAGTTGGTATAAAGCAGTTGAATATAGTCTGATTAACATTCAAATAAGTTTACGAGGGTGTTATGGCTCCCAAAGTAGTCAATTCATATCTAAATGACACCTCCTGACATCGTAAGTCTTCATTTATATCACTTGAGTGATTATTTTGAGTGTTTCATGGCCAAACGAAGCCATTCTGCATCATTTACATGTAGGTCATAATTTTTTTTTTCAGCCTCTGGCAGTACCCTACCCACGGTTCGGGATTCCCGTTCTGCCAGCCTCTTGTTGACACTTGATTGACACTCATATGTATTTCTTTGAGTCGTTGAGGCTTAGTACTCAGTAAGAAGAAAAGTCAGGCAATGGTATGCCGAAGTCATGTGAAATTAAGTTGCACACTAGAGCCTGACGAATTGCCCTGATTTTTGACTATCACTTTACCATTAACGTCTACCATTAGTTGTAAATCCTCAGGGTATGTAGTCACGCAAGTATGTGTAAAAGTCAAATAAAAGTCATCTAGTAGTCACAAGTTGTCCAACAATGGGCGTCGTAGCAAAGTCATGTTTCTGCTCACTTTTTGTACTGCTCAAGTCAGGCGAGGGTCAACTGGTAGTCATGTTATAGTAGATCATAAAACAGTAATTTGAGAGCCAGGATAAATTGATAGCTATCTAGACGACGGAGCTGCTGAAAAAAGGATGGCCACCTTAGATCTTAGTCGAGCACATGAGCAGCCTTCCCAGTTTTTTGTGCTGCTTTTCGGGCCTTGCGCTTAAGTGAAACCATAAGCAGGTATCCTAGATGCGAGGAAGAAAAAAAATTTGCCTGCATGAGGATGGCATCAATCTGATTGTCAGTAGGTTGTTGGTTTTGTCTAGCACCGTTGATGATGTTGATCAGCTCTGGAGTAGGTTAATTAACATTAATTAACATTTAGATACAAGTCAAGAATCAAGTCGAAGTTACTTACCGTCCTTTGACTTCCTGTGGGCCAACACAATAGCTATGCCAGTGTCCTGGATCCATGACTTCAGTTCCTCCTTGGTAAGACCCTGGCAATAACATTTATCGCTTGGCTGTTAAGCAAGATTTGTTTGCACTTACCTGTAACCCTCCATTTGCTTTGATACCACCTGCCAACGTCAAATGTTTGCCCTCAGCTTGGTTCGTTTTTTCAACTGTTGAACCCTCAGCAGTATCAGCTCCACTCATCATATGAATCATACCTCCACCACCACTAACGCTGGTCAGGGTGTCTCTCCCTGTTGAACTGTTCCCCATTGCGCTCCCATCTGTCTGCATTAGCATGCCAGCTGTCAAATCTTCACTCGCTAGTCCTCCACTGATTGAACTTCCACCCGTCGTGCTTCCTGCTGAACTCCTACCCATCAAGCCCCCCCCTGTTGAACCGCCACCCCTTGAACGGCCATCTTGCGTGCCACTAGCCATAGTGCCTCCGTCCCCACCTGTAGGGAATCCATTAGTCATACCCCCATCGATTGCACCTGGAATGTTGAATGTAGTATTGCAAATCGAAGTAGATGTTGAGAATGCTGATGCTGCTGCTGGGTTGATGCTGGTAATGGATGTTGAGGCTGGTGGCGACGTAGGTGGTGATGAGGCTGGGTTGTCAGTTTCCGTTCATTTGGTGGTGTTGCCACCTGTCAATGTAGGCTAGGTGGCGATTATAATAAAAAAGTAAAGTAAAGTAATGTTATTATACTTACTCCCCCTGCATCCTTCCATAGTTTGAAGAGTTCTTCAATGAGGTTGGTGAGGTAACAATCAGCGAGGTAGGTTGTAGTCTTGATGGCCTGCTCAAAACATATATGCTGTGCCACTTTGCAGGTCTTGATAGTAGCTGCGATTAGCTTGCATGCCATCGAGGTGCTCCCTACGGACTGCCAGGATGTCAGAACTGAGTTGATTGTCATGGCTCCACTCGTGAATTGATAATGGCCCCACGAGGATCCACTGTCATCTTCGGAGAGGTTGGGATCAGCAGGGTTAGCATTTTCAAGTCTAGAGAGGAATTCTGTAGTGGCAGTGGGTGTAAGTCCTCTTCCAAATTCAGGGTTTGTCTCCATCGCCTCCAAGAGATCAATTGCGAACGGAATTCTTGGGAATTCTTGGGTCATTACACCTAACAACAAATCATGGTAGTTTGTCAAAATAAGATCAACTATATACTTACGTTTCAGCACTGAAACTTGTGCCAAGTATTAGCATGGTCGGGTTTTTCAAAGTATAAGGTACGTACATGAAGCTTCAATGTAAATCGACATAGCCCCGCTATGTAGCGCCAATGTCGATGACGCAGCCTCAGAACCAAAATTTATACCAGATAACCAGCTTTTCTGTGGGGCGGCCTGTTCCGCATGCTTCCCGCCCTCATATCCTCGAAGTTTCTTGCTTGATGTTGGCCTTTGTGGGCTCGATGGTGGTTCAGGCCACTTTTTGACACTGCTGGCCTTGCTACATGCTGGCGACCCCATATGAACATCTGAGGGATTGTCCAAGGCTGGGCCAGTGGCCCTCAGGTGTGTGCGTGTGGAATCGGCTGGAAAAAATGTTGAATCAAAGCGCTCAAAGTGTGAGTAATGTACTCACTCGTGTCATCAGAACTCAATTCAATCTTGTCCTTCCCCTCCCTCCTTTCCCCCTTCTCCTTTTGCCTCTTCTTATCTTGGGATCGATTTTGTGCGCGCTTTGAAGATGTATCGTCGTCAGGATCGCTTGAAGCTAGAAGTACATTCCCGAGCACATGGTCGGCCTTCCAATTTGAGGCACAGAGTTGGAGCAGAGGTTGCATGGTCTCTAATTTCGTTATTGCAGCTTGCCACTCCTTAGGATGGTTGATGCGGTAGTATGTCTTCGTTCTCCATACTTTTGATAGTCGTCGTTGGGGAAGTGGAAGTTGGTGTAGTTCACATTTGATCAGTCGTGCTGAGATCTTGATCGCATTCCACTCTGCATCAGTTATCATTTGGCCATCCTTGTGGTGGATGGCCCTATCCATAGCAGGCCGCGATCTGTTAGATTCAGTAACCCCAACAGTTGGGTCATCATGGCAATCTTCGAGTGACCAGATGACTTCAAATGGATATTCTGCAGGCCGCGTGGCTGGCCGGGCTGGTGAGACCGGTTGAATCTGTGAGACATGTGAGAGTGATTGATTTTGTTGGGGGGTAGAGTCGCTTGGGTGGATAGATGTAGCTGGAGACAATTGGAAGGGGGTTAGAGGACCGCTGGGGAGGGTCAGTTGGACTGTAAACTTGAGGAAATGAAAGTAAAACTTACACAGAATTCCCTTTCATGCTTTGTAATTCCAATGCTAGCCTCTCCATTTTGTTTCGTGTATTAGAGCATTCTGTTTCCACTGCACTAAGCTGTACCTGTAGTTCTAGGACTTTCTGCATTAAATTTTGCGACATGGAGGCATGGGACCTGTACTCCTGCCATAGATCCTTTACAACAGGATACTTTTTGAGGAGTTCAGCAAAGTCAAGATTGTCCTCAGGCCCTATGCCTGCTGGATTAAAAGAATATCCCAAAGTAGGTTGCGGCGGAGTAAAGTCGAACAGGACATTGGTAGAAGTAGAATTAGGGACATTTAAGTATGCCATGGATATCCTCGAGTGGTTTGTTGAACTTGAAGTTGAAACATTGATGCGATGACTATGGATGTCACATGGCCACGACAAGCACGTGACTGAAACTGCGTGCTTCGATCTTGATGATCTTATCATACACTAACCACCATGTTTTGCCACTGTTCCAGATGCTATCCTTCAAAAGAACAGCACCCAAAAACTATCAGACAGCATCTAAAGGAAGATAAAGACCAACTAAATGCTGGAAACCATACAAATGCATACCTCCAGCACATAACAAACTGCATAGAAAACACAAGTAGCTCATTGAGAATTGGGAAAGATCTAGTTGCAGGTATGTGTGTTATGATTTGATACATGCAATGCATTGATGTCTAATAATATTCTTATAAGTGCCAGGTATGATTCTCTATCACCCACATTGTTCTAATATCTAATAGGGATGAAAGAACCCTCTCAGGCTGGAAATGAGAACACTATGGAAGTTGAGAGATCAGATGAAAAAGCTGAGACTTCACAAACTTCAAGTCTAGAAACATTTGGTATGTAAATTAAGAATTATGGAAGCTTAAGCTTACTAAAGAAAATTTTCAAAAGAACATATCAAGAGCATGGCAAATATCATTCAACCCAACTGTAAGAATTTGTAAACTATTTTCACTGTCCTTGAAAATATCATATTTTCCAAAGGTCTTCAGCCTGATATTGGCCCAACTAGTGATATAGAAGGGCATGGCAGTATGCATACTGGCCATGGCCATTTTATTGCTGCTTTTAATCCCCATTATGTTGAGGATACTTCTGATGATGGGGATGCTTCTGATGATTGGGATACTTCTGATGATGGGGATATGTTCTGTGATAATCCTCAGAAAGCTCCTTCAGCCTTTGCAGAGGAAGATTCTAATAGTTCAGAAACATCAGAGATGGACTGGACACTTGATGATTCTATGCTCAAAGAGCCAAAGAACCACTCCAGTATGCTTGGTTCTCCAGAGGAGGTCAAGAACCTCAGAAACATTTTGTTAGGAGATTATAAAGTGCCTGAATATGCCCCATCTTTGCCCCATAGACTACAAATTTTGACCAAGTCTCAGGAGCTTACTCTTGAGCACTACATTGCATGGAGTAAATCCAAGGGGACTGTTAAGGCATATAGTATGCATGCTGCAGTTCTGGAAAAGGCATCAGGAACAAAGATTCTTTCTTTGTATTTAGCTAAAAAATTTGCTGCTCATTTGACAGAGCTTACACCTACAAAAGTGGACATCTGTCCTTCAAGTTGTATTGCTTATACAGGAAAATATGAAGCTTATGAAACATGTCCTTATCCTCTTGGTGGAAGCCAAATATGTAGCAAACCACGATATAAACCAAAAGCAACATCATCCAAAAAAAATAAACCTTATGCACAAGTGATGATATTGCCTATTATTCCAACGATCAAGGCATTGTATGCCAATGCTGAAACATCCCAATTGCTAAGGCAAAGAGATACTCATTTGAAACAAGCACTGAAACTTGTTGCTAAAGCTTGTGAAAATAGGACTTTCTCTGACTTTGGTGATGGAAATGTGCACTGTATGCATTATGAGGACATGGGACTTTTCAGTGACCCACGTGATATTGCCTTTGCACTCTCAACTGATGGAGCTCAACTTACAATGAAAAAAATCCAATACTTGGCTTGTTGTTCTTATGTTGCTTAATTTGCCAGGCAATATGTGTTACAAAGGAAATGGTGTTATAATTCCAATGGCTACTCCAGGGCCAAATTCCCCAGGAGATATTGAGAGCTTTTTGTGGCCAATATTTCAAAACATGGCTATAGCTAGTGAAGGAATCTGGATGTGGGATGCAGTTGATTCCTCATATTTTATTTTTAGAGCTCATCTTTGCATGGTTCTTGGAGACATGCTTGGCTCTGCAAAACTTAGTGGTATGGCAGGGCATTCAGCAAATTATGGAGGTTGTTTTAGCTTAGTAAAAGGAGCATGCTCCAAGACAAGCAAAGGAGCAAAGGCACAATATTACTCCATGTCACCACCTGACAATGACAAAAAGCAATACAATCCTGACCGCCTTGTTTATGATCTTAATAACTTGCCCATCTGCACTCCAGATCATTACTGGGATACTATTGCACATCTTTCTTCTGCCACATCACAAAGAGAGAAAGAAAGAATTGTAAAAGCTACTGGCATTTCACGCTTGCCTCTATGTGCTGCAAGTTTGGCATATATTCATCCAACATTTTTTCCACTTGATCCATTTCATCTCTTCTATGAAAACTGTATGGCATTTATTTGGGACTTATGGAGAGATAGCAAGCCAACTGATATATATTATATATCTGAAGAACAACTCAAATCTTTTGGTGTGCTAGTTTCTCAAGCCATGGCAACACTTCCTTCTTCCTTCTGTGGACCTGTTCGTGATCCATTCCTGAAGTGCAACAGCCAGTACAAAGTCTATGAATGGATGGCCTTGTTGCATTGGTATATAATACCAATTGGCATTGAGTTGGGGTTTAATTCTATAGTCTTGGAAAACTTTTCATACTTTTCTCAAGCCATAGAATTTGCCATGACACTAGTGCCTAGAACTGCAGCAGACTTAAAATACCTCCATGCTCTGATTGTCAAATTTCTCACACAATATGAACAGATATATGTTGGATGAAATCCGGAAAATATCTCAAGATTCCGGCTATGCATATTCCAACTAATTCATGTCCCACAACACATTGTGTGGAATGGATCTATCCGACTTGGTTCTCAAGCTACAGTGGAAAGGAGTATTGGAGAAATGAGTCATAGAATTCGTTCAAAAAAAGCCATTTTTGCCAATTTGGCTAATCAAATCTATGAAAGAGAGCTACTGAAGGTGTTGCTTCTATACTATCCCAAGCTTGATTGTAACAAAAACAATTTGAATGTCTCTATTGATACAATCAAACCAACAAAAAAAAAAATGAAAATACACAGAAGGGAACAAGTGGCTGGCCAGGAATTTGTTCAGCACCTGAGTGCAATTGGCACTTTTTTAGGGCAAGATCTTCACACTTCCAATAATCAACTACAAATTGTCCGATGGGGGAAAGTCCGTCTGAATGGGAAATTGCTTCACAGTGTTTTGAGTGATTCATCTTCTGCCAATTCCTTTGGTGTAAGATATTCTAGATGGTTTGAGGTACAGAATATATTGCATCATATATATTCTTAACTAATTGCAGTTTATTTAGGCTTCTGTGTCCCAGTCGAATGGATCACCAGAATTAATATTTGGTGGGGCACTAGCATTTTATGAAATGCTTCAGGGGGAAAATCAGTTGTTAGTGGTTTATCATAGGCATATAAACCAACAGAAAATATATGGGGTCTTGAATGGAACTTGGTCACAGAATATAAGTGTGTTACCAGTTACAAATATAACCAACAAGATTGGAATCTGGCAATACAACACATCTTGACCAATTTGGTTGCTTAGAAAACATCCTGGGTTAGCAATGCTCAGTGCCGCAGAAACTGAAGAGATTAGTGATGATGACAATGATGACAAAGGGGAGGATGAAAATATAAATGACTAGTATTTTGTTTCATATATATGGAATAGAACATGTTAGATTATTGTATGCTACTAGAATACAGTATTTATAGTTGCAAAACAATTGGGCTGATCACAATGAATACATTTGGCTAGCATTGAGCAAAAACATATTAGAGTAAGTTGAAGGGAAACCTGGGGCAGAGAAAATAGCAAATTTCCCAATTTATCAATTAGTCACATGATATGCATGACATGCGTGACCATGTTTGTTTACCATTATTCATCCCATTGACTGCTACTCGACTACTAGTTGACTCCTTTATCAACATTGATATGGACAAGGACATGGATCAAAGCATCCCGAATATGACTCACATGGCCTACAAAAGCTTCACCTCTCTCCCGCCTCCTAACCTAAAGACAACCCCCCAATGCGCAAAGCACTCGACATTTAATCTGCGCGGTGAGCACCTCGTTCGCGAATCTCTAGACCCCATCCTCAGTCGCGAACTTGAAGGAGCCACAATCACCCATAACAATTTCATCGACGAAATATTTACGGACAAGGCATTAGGCTTCGAGATCGCTCCCATCGTTCTGAAGCTCGATGCAATGCAAGCCTTTGAACGTGCTCAAGTTATCCCAGAAGTACTACCTCCCAATATCCTCCCAATCCATCAACGGCGTAACATTGGCAGTGAAGCGCATACTGCTGATCACCTTAATCATATCATCACCTTAATTGGGAACTATACTGAAAAGACCTCAACGCGAAAGTGGAGCGCATCTGCTCACGATTCCCCTTTGCCTGGGTCAGTTCACCCGCGCAAACCCGATATTATTCTTTACAATGAAGCTCTACCCGAGCACACCCTTGATTGGAAATTGGTTCATTCTGTCCTTGAAGTCACCACCAATAGCAAATCTACCCCACCCCATTCCACCTTGAGGTGTAAAGCCTTCCTCATTTTTACCGCTCAACATTCTCGTCGATATGTCAGGACTGCGTGGATGATGCATGCCTATTTTGGAGCCACCCTCTTTGACCGCTCAGGCGAAATCAAGGCCTGTTGGACCTATACCTCCAAAGAAACATATGTCAGGCTTATCGCTGGCTTGGCCTATGGTTTGGAAGAGTTACTTGGATATGATTTGACTCTGGAGAGGGACCTGCGTGGAAATGTACACAAATTATGGATGAAAAATGAATGGTACTCTGTCGTAAACATCATCTTTTCCAGTGATGTCTTACGAGTAGGGTAAAGCACAGGTGCGGGTTAACCTGCGGTAAATAGGTGGCGGGTTTGACGGGTACGTGTACGGTTGCTGAAATCCCATACCTGTGGCACACTGCACCTGTTTCAGCGGTGTCACGGTTATTAACGGGTATTTGGGTCCCCGGCCATCATGATGAAAGTTGCCGGACAATTGATCAAACAAACGTCATCGACAAACCGCGTACCCATCGTGA
>QMFE01002218.1:0-12042 GCA_003314665.1 Tricholoma sp. MG77
ATTCCTGATAACGCGTCACCGACATCATTACCTGAACAACCAATGCTCCACAAGACAATGGATGAGCCCGATGTGGCTCTCAAGAAACACACGGCGTGCCTGATGCGGCCTTTTACTTACACAGTCTGAAGGTCCTTTGATATAGACCGTTATTTTTTTATATTCAACCTTCGTTCCCACTTCTGTGTAATGAAGGTATAGTAAATACTTATTCTTTCAATTGTAGTAACTAAGGTTCCCACTTCTGTGTAACGAAGATACCTTGATCCTGTCTGATTTGCCCACCTCAGTGTTGGTTGCCTAACCCGGCTCCCTTCCAAAGGCACTCACAAAAAAGCGAGGATGGCGTGACAACGTAGCAACTGAAGAACCCCCAACAAAGAAGAGTTGGACCGTCAATAAATGGGAGTTGCTACCAGCACGTGGACAAAGTCAATGGTAGGATGCTACGTGGCTAGCCTATCCTATTCTCACCAGTTTTCCTTAGCATTCGGGGGGATGGATATCACAATAAAAATGTCAACGTTAGAAAGTGAGCTCAGATTCTGATACAATAGATAACACAATGGGATAGGATGGGATGGGATAGTACAGGATAGGATGGGATGATAGTACAGGATAGGATAGGATAGGATGATATGCTTTGGCAAATACAATATAGACTTTAGTTAGATAGGATGGGATTATAAGGGTGGGATAAAGAACAGAGTCATGGCCTCAGATAGGATTGGTACCTTAATTGACTTAAGATTACATATAGGATTATCCTTCATCACATTTACTATTGACACTCTTGTACATACATCGGATTAATCCCATCTCTATTACTACTCAAAGCAAGGATCATCCTATGAACTGTAGTCCCTGGAAGCCTCGAAGACATCAATATTGATGACCTCATCATGTTTCGATCACTGTCTGGCAATTGCCAGACAAAGTGATCAAGGATGCATGTTACACTTTTTCTCACCACTTCACATCCTGGTGGCTTCCTCTAGCAGCTGTGGCAAATTGTATATTACAAAGGTAAGGCATTTTCATGATTCTTTTAATCATTCTTACTGTTGTCCTATAGGAGTATACACTGCAGCTGTGAGGCCATGTATGACACAGCACACAGCCAGCTCATCACCACCACTGCTCTTGATGATGCCGCCTCCCTCTTCCCTCCCTCCCTCCTCCTGCTACCACTAACCACAGACATGACTCCCACACCTGCCATCACACCAGCAAACAATGCAAATGGGCTGCATGGTGCACGAAATGGGCCCTAACAATGATAGCATTGTTAGGGCCCCAGGTAAGTTTTTGTGTTTGTCCCCGGCCTTTTTTGCTTCGACTAATGTTTTCATTTTTATAGGTTTTCACTGTGTTATAACAACACAGACCCCCCAAATGACGGCAGCCACTACCAGGACCACAGTACCCCGTACCGCCGCTATGAGCAACTGCTCATGGGATAGACATGGGGAGCAACAGAGATGGTAAGGGAACCACAACCACTGCTGTGAGCCACTGCTCGTGGGGTGTAAGAGGACAATGATGATGGGGACAATGGGGACACCCCACCGCTGCAGTGGACGACCCACCAGGGCAACAACAATGGGGTGGTGACAACAACGGAATGACAACAACAACAGCGAGAGGGCAATAATGACAGGACAACAAGGACAAGGACAAGGACAAGGACCAGACAACAACAAGGACAACAACAATGTGGATGATGGGGGATGACAATGGGGACAACAGAGGATGACAATAACACCTGACAATCCAGTGCCCACCCCCCACTGCTGCGAGCAACTGCTCGCAGGGTGGACAGTGGGTGCTACAGATGATGACAAATGATGACATGGAGAAGAGAACAAGGAAGGGGACGAGGGAAAATAACAATGACAAAAGATGGGGGTGCAGGCAGCAGGGGAGAGGGTGAGTGACGACAAGAGAGGACACCCCACCTGCTGCTGCAGGGGGGTTACTTATGCACAATGTGTGTGCATGCCGCCGTCTCATTCTCTAGTGAGACAGCGGCATTTCCTTATTGGTTGGCTGTCCCCCCTCTACGATAGGGGGGTGGCATAATTTTATTGCTGCAGGTGGGGGTAACATACATGCACACCGCCATCCTGCTCTCTAGCGAGATGGTGGCATTTCCTTATTAAGTAGCTACTGCCCCCCTCTATGATAGGGGGGGGTATTTTATTGTTGTGGACTTTCGCGCAATGTCATGCCGCCGTCTTGCTCTCTAGAGAGACAGCGGCATTTCCCTATTAATTAACTGCTGCCCTTCTACAATAAGGGGGCAGCACCATTTGTATTATGAGTTAACTTATGTGTAACATGGTGTTGCTGTCTTGCTCCCTGGTAAGCCTGTGGCATTCCTCATTATTTAGGTGCTGCTTTTTGTTGTTAGTTATACTACCCCTGTTGCTCATTGCAAGTTATAGAAACACTCCTAAATATATATATCTTATAAATATGTCATGAGTAACCTGTTTGGTTGTAATCATTTATTTGTTTCATCTCAAAGAGGTCTTTGGTTCAATCCCTAAATTTTGTAGACACTTTATCAAAAATTCATAAAGTTCAACCCTGCTCACCCCTGCTCAGACCTTGCTCCCAACTTGAAGTAGGTTACCTATTCCATAGGACTGGTAAGTATCTCAGTTGCAATTGTGTAGGCTTTCAATTGATCACATGGACTTCCAGGTATTGATGAAAGTATTACCCAAGATGCTGGGAAAAGTACCTAGTCCAGAGGTAGGCATACCAGTGGCACTTTGGGTAGACTCTCCATCAATTTGTGGTACTATGGGCAGTATAGAGTCAGGAAACACTGCCAAATTTGCTCAGATAGATCTTCTCTTATAGTGGTAGGCACTCCAGTATTACTGTGGCAGGCTGCCTGTTGATGGGATGGACTCCCATGCATTAGTGGACACCATACTGGGAAGACTGCTCATTCCACAGGTAGGCATCCCTGTGGCACTTGGGAAGACTCTCCATCAATGGTATGTACTGCCCAGCAGTGTGGGTAACATTGCCCAATCAGCTTAGGTAGATCTCCCCTTGCAGTGGTAGACATTCCAATATTACTTTGGTAAGCTACCAATGAATTGGATGGTATACCAATTGATAGGGGCAACACGGCCCACTCACTTGGTACATTGCCCGCTTCACCTTTGGTAGATCAACCCTGCAGTGGTAGGTGTTCCAGTATGACCTGGGTAAGCTACCAATGAATTGGATGGTATACCAGTTGATGGGGGCAACACTGCCCACTCACTTGGTACATTGCCCACTTCACCTTTGGTAAATCAACCCTGCAGTGGTAGGTGTTCCAGTATGACCTGGGTAAGCTACCAATGAATTGGATGGTATACCAATTGATGGGGGCAACACTGCCAACTCACTTGGTACATTGCCCACTTCACCTTTGGTAAATCAACCCTGCAGTGGTTCCAATATGACCTAGGTAGGCTGCCAATGAATTGAATGGTTTACCATGTATTTGGAGAAATAGTGTCCACTGCCCTTGGGAGATTACCCAGTCTAGAGGTAGGTATCCCAGGGTGCTTAGGTATATTGCTAAGCAGTGTGATGGACTCATATCAGTTAGCAAGGCACTTGCATCAACTACCTTCATGGTAAGATCATTCACAGCAATGTTGAAGTCAGCTGTACTACAGAACTGTATTTACTCAAGTGACCACTGGCACTAAGTATTATAGTACTGTGCTGGGTCAGGAAGTGGGCCACCCTGTGTAGTGGGCCATTCTGTAATTTATGAGCCTTGTAGAGTACCAAATCCTATTGTGTTGGGATGAATGATGAGAACTACATTGAGTGTTGCCTCAAACAGCTGTTTGGATGGCTGCAGCAACTCCTTGCTGAGTAACAGGCAGGTTATTGTTGCTGATCTGAGAATTTGCCTAATTTGGTAACATCAATGGCATGGCCAAATGCAGTAGCCACTGCCTCGCAGATGCAATTCCAAACCGAAACCTTCGAAACTTCACATCTACATTTGTCTCACCCATTCACTTCCCTTCAATCATCCCTTCTGTATAATTGCATGTCTACTGGCTAGTTTCCCTTGTCAATCTTTCGTGACCTGCTCTGTTTTGCATTTTGGATGGACTGCCATGATTGACACATGTCAGTTTCAGATGACAAGGTGCATCCATGACCTTTGGTAGTCATCTTCACATTAACCTAATGTCTCACGAACAGCTCTTGTTATATTTTTAGTGAATTTATTCATGCCTCTATGCACTCCATTACATCTGTATGCACTTTTTCGGTATGTTAGCTTATGGAAATTGTTATGGGAATGGGAGGCACAGGGATGTCGAAGTTTCACTGCAGGTGCATGAATTAGGGCTTTTTTCAATTGTTTGAATTATCCTCATGTTATCCAGCCTGCAGAATGTTGCACCAATGCTGCTAACATTCACACTCCTGCCAAGCATCTTCCACCTTATGCCAATATCGCCCACATGCCTACCTCATGTCCAGTATCTAGAATCTGCCAATATATCAATGCTCTTACTGTTTCCAACTGTGCGGTACTGTATTTAAGTCAGGAGTAAGCTCTGAGCGATGATGCCCTATAGCAATCCCAGTCCACCCCAAACTTGAGCCATATCCTCTGAAATGCCAGTTTCCTTCTCAATTCCTGACAATATTCTCACCTGACCACAAGAGGAACACATCCAACTGGCTGTAGCTGCCATTCAAGAATCAGGTACAAAACCCAACAGTGACCCAGACTACTCCGCGCATCAAGCAGAACAGGATTTCGGTATTCCAAGATCTTCCCTTGGCCACCGTTTGCAAGGTATGTGGTATTCTACACAGTTATTTTGTGTTGCTGAGTAATTTTCTAGGAGGGAAGAGCCATCGTGAGGCACATGCTGGTGAACAACTCCTCACTGAAGCCCAGGAGGAGATCTTAGCCAGATGGGTTAAAATTCAAGGCCATCGTGGTATACCCATGACATATGCATCTGTCACGCAGTGTGCCAGTGCAATTTCTGATAAGCGAGTTGGGGAATCATGGCCGAAACGCTTCAGTAAGCATCATCCTGATTTGAAGATGAAGAAGACAACAGGTTTGGAGAAAGCACAGGCCAAAGCACTTAATCTGTTCGCTGTCAATGAATTCTTTAATATGCTCACTGATGTAATAAAAGAATTTAATATTCTGCCAGGGAATCTCTACAATATGGACGAAAAGGGTATTCTACTTGGCATTGGTGCAAGAATCACTGCCATGATTGATTGTGATCAACAGACTGTTTATTCAATCGAGGATGGAAATAGAGAGCTTGTCACAGTCATTGAGACCATCTGTGCTGATGGATCTATTCTTCATCCTTCTGTGATATTCCAGGGTCTGTGAAGAAATGCAGAGTGGGGTTGCAACAACCCTTGTAATGCAAGGTTTATATCATTAATATTTTAGCTCCAAAGATTGATCTTACAAAATTGCCAACAGCATATCCATTTCTCCAAATGGTTGGACGGACCAAGAGCTGGGCTCCACATGGCTTCAAAATGATTTCGATCCTGTAACATGAGACAAAGCTGCAGGACAGTATTGTCTTTTGATCTTGGATGGTCACAACTCACATTGCACGTTCACATTCTGCAAGTATGCTGCAGATCACAAAATCATAATTATATGCCTTCCCTCTCATACAACACATGCCCTTCAGCCTTGCGAAGTTGGGGCTTTTGGACCTCTCGCACAGTTGTAGAAGCATGAGGTGACACTCACATCACAATCTCTTATTGCAATTAGAAAAGATAATCTATTAACCTACTACCATACTGCACGCATCGCTGCATTGAAGACTATGACCATTCAATCAGCCTTCTGAAAAACTGGAATATGGCCCCTAGATTGTCATGCCATCTCCTCTTCAGCCTTCAAGCCATCAAAGAATACAATGACACAGGCTGCACAGCCCCTTCCTGCACATCTCCCTTCTATCACCCCAACCCCAACTCCATCAGCTGCAGCAATGTCGACACTTCACCATGATGCCGACACACTTGATACGACACTGGTTGAGGAATTACTGGATAATGACAAGGAGCTGATGGAGCAATATCACATTGAAGTTCCTTCACCACTTCCAGGTACTGCATCTCGGCAAGCACTTCAAGCTGAGAACATGATGTTATGAGATATCATTGTCCAGGCAGGTATTGCTCTAGAGGAAGACTATGCCCAGATGAAACTTATGGACCTGGAAAATGAAAGGCTGAGAAAGCAAGCATTCCAGAAAGAAAAGCAAAAAACCCAGAACACATGAAGCTCAGGATGAGCACGGCATATGACAGCAGCCAAGAACCAGGACTTCCTTGCTCAACAGGACTGGGAGAGTAAGATGAAAGATGTACTGAAAGAGGTGGCTCCACGGTTCAAAGTTTTGAAGAAGAGCATTCTCGACTATCACAAGGAGATCGAGAAAGCAAAGAAGGTGGCTGAGCATGAGGCAAAGAAGGCTGTCGCAGCTGCAGAAAGGGCAGAAAGGGCTCATGCTCATGTTAGAGGTAGTAGAGGTGGCAGGAGAGGCAGAGGTAGAGGCAGAGGGAGGGTTGCAAGAGGGAGGGATGCAGCTGCAGTAGGTGGTGCTAGTGCCAGCACAGACAATTCAGAGTCAGGCTTGGGATCATCTGGTTCATCTGAGTCATCAGAAAGTGACTCTGACTCTGACTCCAAGAGTGAAGCAGAGATTCCAATCTCTAGATCATGCCGACAATGTCATGTTCGGGTGACTCAAGGACGCCATGAGGAGGCTGAGCAAGAAATAAATCAACATACCAAGCAACCACAACCTCACTCACTCCCATGCCCACTCCCATGTATATGCCAACCGCCACTTAAGACTTGAGACATTGGGGAAGGTGAGATTTCAAGTGTTGCAGATGCTGTTGGAGATCAGGGTGAGCCAGAAGCTCTGCAAGAAGTGGGGGTACACGAACAGGCCGTAAGTCCTGAGTCTGACACTAACTTTGTACCTGGGGTCATGGAGGATGGTTTAGAGCCAGAAGACAGAGGTGTTGAGGTGCCATTGACGATGCAGTCTGGTAAGATCAAGACCCAGGTAGATTTACCAAGACATCAAAATCCTAGACGCAGAAAGCAGTCAGATACAACAAAAGCTTAAATTAGAGATAGATTACACACCTCTTAATATGACTCAAAAAGTTTGAAATGTGAAGCTGGTCTACATCGTTCAGAATGGTGTTGAGAAGTTGAGGTCACAGTCAACAAGAACAGTTCCCATGCATGGCCCAGATCATCAATTTTCCTGTTTTGGCAGTTGCCATGCGAAAATATTCATAGCGCAACAACAATGTTCTCTAAAATTACAACTGTTGTATATCATCCTCCTAGGATCCTTGTCTACCGTCCCCACCTATCAAATCCTATAAAAGCTCAATTCTACTCAGGTAAATCACTCTTCTTGCTTAGGTGGCCCACTTCTTGCCCTAGCACAGTATAATATTTAGTTATTCTTTGTTACTTGATAATTCTTACCATACAAAGTTGTATGCTCCTCCTTAATCTATGAAGTAATTGCCCAATGAGAAGTGTCAAGGCACCCACATCCACCACCAATCATGTTACATTAATTTATGAAATAATTACTCTATACAATTGGAAAAGCACTTGCATTGATGACCAATCCTTGATGGTAGGATTGTTGTTTCAGTCAATTGTACTAGTGAACTGTATTCATACTAGTAATAAATGTCACAATATTGACTTGTTATTCTGTAAAGTAATCACCTTGATACACAAAACTGTCTACATTTTTATGAGGTAAATTCCCTTATGGATATGACAAGTGGCAAGGCACCTGCATCCACTACCTATCATGAATGGTAAGATTCTCTTGATGTTCCATTCAATTGTATTACTAAACTGTATTCATAATAGATATATTGTACATCACAACATTGTAAAGTGATATCACCACTACCATACATGCATTTGTCTTCTTTTAATAGTACTATGATACATTAATTTATGAAGTGAACACTCACTGTCAATTGTCAAAGCACCTGCTCTAGCACTTGGTTGGCTATAGAAGGTCCTAAAGGGCCAAGAGCATACTTAGGTCAGTTTATTATTGATATACAGATGTGGCTGGTATATAAGCCATTTTTTTAATGGTAGGACCCCAGGTACCCTGTGACTGTTATTTACTCCTGGAGATTGGTAGCTTCCCTCATGCTTGGTAGACTGCCATGATGGTATGTACCACCATGGTAGATGGGGTAGCCCTCCCAGTCACATCTACCACAGTGGTGGGAGGTAGAACCCTATGTAGCTACCTGTACCCATCTACTGCTGCTCATAGCAGCATTTTCCCAGGGAGTTTGGACTGCTAATAGAAGCAGTGTACCAGGTGACTGAAGTGAATTGTGCATGCTTGACCAAGCCAGAACTAAATAGCTGTTGTACATGTGCTGCTTTGTCAGGCCCTATGTGCTAGATATGGAAAGCATTGTGCCCTGAAAAATGGTTGGTCTACTGGGCTACCCTGAGTGGCTGAGCCAATCCTTATGGCCCTATATAGTTGAATCCTCATGATTTTTTATAAATCAGCTGACACCAAGTGAGCATATATAGACTCCCCACATTTGAGAGGACAAACTGCCTTGCAGTATTGGGTAAGGATCCCATGCTACTACAATTGTGTGATGAACTGGTGCGTAATTAATATTAATATATTGAGATTGCTTCAGTGAGTTTTATTTCAGGGATGAATCTCACCATGAAATACAATACTAAACATACAGGAACTGGTTGTTGATATATTCAGCCGAGTTAGCATTGGCCTACCAGTTTCCAAATACTTCCCTAACCCCTGCACAATGCCATGCACTACTAGTACTGAATCTCCCTATGTTTTTAATGCCCCCAATGTCAGAGTTCTGTGTGAAGTTGGGGTGATGGGCTTTCATAGATTGCCTGTTCACAAGGTCTCATTCTTGCCAGATGGCTTGTTCATTGCCATGGGAGATGATCAAGGCTATCTTGTAGTATGCTACACCTTAAACCTGGGTTTCTACCTGCTGACAATCTGAACAGATCCACTTAACTACAGATGGTCACCCCACAGTTTGGGTGTTCAAATCTGGAAGCAAAATCTGAGCCCTCATATAGCATCCTGTCATCCAACAAGCTCTCCTGGTTGGGTGTGAGAATGAGGATGTTCACAAAGTCCAATTCAATATACACTCCATTCGAGATGAAACTGTTAGTAGTCTCTTATTTCTTGAATTAATACTTCCTGATATATCTTTGGCCTAGGAGCTGAGGGCCATCAAAGTCTTTCCGAAATTCATCCATGCACTTGCCATCAATAACTCTGGTGATCTGATCACGGTCACCTTTGGAACATGAAGTGGCTTTGGTCCAAGTAAAAGATCTAAGTAAGCTCTCCTATTCAAAAAGTACACCTGTATATTTAACATCCCTGCAAACAAACTGAAAGCCTTGTATCAATCAGGCTACACTGGTCATGGTCACACAAGTTGACAGAACCATGGTGTATTCTCCAGGACTGGAAAGGCTACATCTAGGGGGGTTACAGGATTATCTGGCTATACTAAAATAAGTAAGGTTCAATATGTAACAGGTGCTAGTCAGTCTCTATATCAGGAATGAGACAGTGATGTAATCATAAGTGTCGAGGTACAGAATGTCTACATTGAAGTAATGTCAGTGAATAGAATAAAAAGGTAACAGGGCCAACAGCAGGGCCAAAGCAGAGTCCAATGGTGGGGCCATGAAAATGTGTTAACATCAGAATGTTAACACATAACATTAAATAAAATAATGTCATGGTGAAATGATGGCAGTGCAAAGATAGCACTGCGGAAAACCGTTGGGGGCCGTGGTAAATAGAACAAGGAATCAAAATGTCGGATAACCCGCAGGGTCCTGACATATGAGGTAGCATAGCAGAATCCAAGTGTGTAAGGCTGGGTCGTCTTTCTGGGGCGCCAGGCTTACAAATGCACAACACAAGGGAATGTCCATATATCAGTAATATCATATATGATGACAATGACATTTTCCATCAGAATTGGCTTACACAAGGCTTGTGGCCTAGAAGTCCAAGGAACAAAATTTAAGATTGACATTGAAAAATGCATGCTGTATGCATGCTAGCACTAGTGCAGAAGAATAATATTAATTACTTCCTTTGATTTGCATCTACTAGTAGACTGTAGATCTGGTAATCTGCACATTGTATACATGAAGTGTTGTGTCAGGATAAATATTACTCAGAGATCTAAAATGTACTGGGGAGTTCATAGGACCTACATTGTGTTTTTGGCTATGTTCTCAGGCTGGGCATTATCAGATAGCATGAGGTATCTAATATGATTTCCATCATGGGATGGAATGATTTTTGAAGACAGGTTTTTTTGTACATCGAGTTGCAACTCAGGAAATAACTTTCAACTGATGTGATGCACAATGTTTGGGTTAGTTTGGACCCACATGGACCCACAAATCCCAACAATGCAACACATCCAAATATGTCAGCAATGGGCCAGTGATTGATGGTCTAATTTAAGTTTGAAACAAGAAATACGATCAGAAATAACAAAGGGACATATATGCCGGGCAGTCCAACTTGAAGCATCTTTGTTCAAAAAATTAATATCAAAGGATGATGGCAGAGTCTGGGATTGATATAGTTCTCATGTCCATAGTTCTTCCAGGTCTTATCCACATTAATATTCAACACAGGAAGCCACACAGCATTGATCCCTATTCTGTTGAACTAAACTAACATTCTCTGGGCAGGTTTCCTCAATCGATTTCAAAACAGTCATGCCGCAGCAAGCTTCAAACAAAGAGAAATATGTTTTCACTGTGTTTGAAGACATATTAAGCCTCCAGAACGAGATGGACACCCACATTAAGAGTTTGCATGCCTCAAATGCAACACTAAAGGCAGAGAATGCAATGCTCAAACAGAAGAACAAGGAGCTGAGGACTCAAAGGAAGGATGATGTAAGGGGAACTCCCCCCAGGTATATATGTTTCCCCATCTATTGTTTATAGTCTATGGAAACCTCTCATTTCATTTGTTCCTTACAGATCTATTTGTTATTGTTTGGCTACAGCCTTATACCTGCCTCCAAATGTTCCTGCATTCCAGCTCGATTTCACATTCCTAAAGATTTGCCAATGACAGATGAAGACTTTGCTTTATAGGAGGCACTCAACGACTGGTGGGAGGCAAAAACTGTATTAATCTATGGACAAGCCTCACTCTGAGACATTGGCAGTGCACTTGCAATGCCAACCAAAGTCCTAGACTGGATTGTTGAGTGTGCTCACATTTTCAAGACCTGATTGTTGGATGATTTACAGAAGGAGACAAGATGGGAGAGAGTTGACAAGTGGGGATCAGAGATCCTCTCATTGATAAAGCATCTGTTGGGATTGGGCCAATCCAAGCCCGGTCCGAGTATTAGTCACCATGGCCTATTTATAGTATGTAACATATGTAGGCCGTACTATAGGAGAATGATAGACGTCCGTCTGTGCTTAACTCTCACAATCTCAGTCCAAAGAACACTCTCAACTTGTCCATATCTCAACAGGTTATGGGCCCTGGATCTTCATATATTTAAATAACTCATTACCAACTTATTATGGACCTTTTTGGCGACGACGAGGATCAGGAGCCGCAAGTGCAAGAACAAACCCCTAAACGTGCTAAAAGGGTCTACCACACCAGGCAGAATCCCCAGCCCGCTGGCGACGATTTTTCTGATGACAATACACCTCGCATCAATTTAATTCGTACCAAAGAATACTCGAATGTAAACAAGATCGCGGATCACGATCATTTGACGGACGAGAACTGGCACGAGTGGAAAGAGAGGATGCTGAGAGTTTTTATTAATTGCGACATAACTGGATACGTAACCGGTGAAGTGAACCAACCAGACGAATTTAGTGATCCCATCGGCACTCGTAACTGGGACAAG
>QMFE01002228.1:0-16605 GCA_003314665.1 Tricholoma sp. MG77
CCTTGTATTATCTATGATAGATAACAAGGGAAGCGTCCCCCAAGTCTAGTATTAGCAGTTGAGAGCTAAAAACTCTCTTCTCATCGTTTGAGTTACAAGTTTCAGTCCGAAAACTCTTTGGACTTCGTCGAAACTTGATCGTTCGCATTTAGCCTTCCGAAAATATCGACATCCTCTCGTATTCATCATTGTTCACCTCTCACATCATTTATCTATTTTTACATCACTCGCTGATATCGTCAAGACCTATTTCGCGACCACGAAAAATATTGCAACATCTCGAAAATCATCGCAACGTCTCGAAATGACTTCACACATTTCAAAATAGCTTCGCATCAATCCCCCCATCATATCTGGAGATCGGTAAAAGTTTAGAACGACTCGCAACCTTCCTCTGACTTGTGTTATACCGAATAGGACCCTTTTTAGGTGTTTTGTTTGGGTTTCTGGGTTGAGTATCATCAACGCTTATGATTACATCACTGTCTCATTCCCGATATAGAGACTGACTAGCACCTGTTACATATTGAACCTTACTTATTTTAGTATAGCCAGATAACCCTGTAACCCCCTAGTTGTAACCTTTCCAGTCCTGGAGAATACACCGTGGTTCTGTCAACTTGTGTGACCATGACCAGTGTAGCCTGATTGACACAAGGCTTTCAATTTCCATACCATTTTCCTTACACCAATGTTCCAACTTCTCACAAATTCTTTCCCACAATCAATCTGAATTCCCTTAGGATTTCATCTGTGGGTTTTCAAGTGGGCCAAATAATTAATTACAGCTTGCACCACATCAGATTTTAGCTTGACACATTCGATGGTTACAAATCTCTTCGTGTTGTCCACAAATAGCAAGTAGTATTGATGGCCATTGATAGATTTGATCGGGTACTTTCCCCATAAGTCAATATGTGATAATTCACCGGGGTCGGTATTCCTCTTTGATGATTTTGGAAATGACTCAACATGTTGCTTTGCTTCCGTGCACACGATACAGTCAGGTTTAGGTGAAAGTTCGGCGATGTTGAATCCGTTGACCATATTTCCATCAAGTAATTTTTTAAGCCCAGTGTATCCCACATGTCCAAAGTGTCAGTGCCATGTTTCCCAAGTAGGCAGTGTATTATTCCCAACGAATGTTTGATCTTGTAGGGCGTTAATATTGTGTGGTTTTCATAAGGTTATCTTCATCTGATATAGATAGTTGTGGATTTTATTTCCTTGCGCTACCAGTGTTCCAGCTCTCGTGATTAGTGTAATTTCACCATTTCCACCGATATAGAGTCCACCAGCCGTGTCCCATTGCCCCAACAAAATTAAATTATTTCATGTTCCAGGCACATGTAGAATGTTTTCCAAATGGAGAATATAATTAACACCATTGCATGTTGAATTCAATTCAACAGTTCCTCAGCCTGCAATAGTTGCTTCTTTACCGCTCACACCTGTTACGGAACTATTTCCCAAAGGTAAGGTATGACATGGGTACAGGTTCCGGATTGCCATACCTGAGTAATACCGTACCCTTTTCCATGGTGTTATGGGTATCACGGTACCGGTCCAATGGTCATGTGCCTGATCAAATGACTTTGTTGATCAATGTCAACAACAACAACATGCCAACTTCCCTCGCTCCCAACATGCCACTATGACCACTATGACCCCCTCCTTCGCCGCAAATGTGAGTGGGGGGTTTTCTGCTTCCCCTCTAGCATTATCCTTTCATTCTAGGCAACAACAACAATGACGACAGCTACCAACATGCCCCCCTCATTCTAAATGTGAGTGGGGGGTGTTCTTTTACTCTGGTCAATGACAATGATGATGGCTACCAACACCCCCCGCTTGTTCTAAATGCAAGCAGGGGGTTCTCTCCTCTCGTTCTAAGTGACAACCACCACCACTGAACCCTCCCTTGCTTCAAAAGTGAGCGGAGGGGTTTCTTGTTTTGTTCCAGGCAACTACAGCTACCAACACGCCCCCATCACCTCAAACACAAGCAGGGGGTTCGTCTCATCCACCACCACCACCACCCGCCCCCAGCCTCACGAGCAACTGCTCATGGGGTAAATAGTGGGTGGAATGATGACAATAACGACACAGGACGACAACGAAAACAATGAGGGTGGCAGGATGACAACAACAACAACGAGGGTGGCAGGCCGACGATGACAACGAACAGGAGACAATACACCACCTGCCCCCAGCCTCACAAGCAACTGCTCATGGGGTGGATAGTGGGTGGAATGACAACAACAACAACACAGTACAACAACAACAACAATGAGGGTGGCAGGACAACAACAACAATGAGGGTAGCAAGACGATGATGAGGGCAGGACAATGATGATGACGATGGGCAGGACACAATACACCACCTGGCCCCAGCCTCACGAGCAACTGCTTGTGGGGTGGATAGTGGGTGGAATGATGACGACATGACGACAAGGAGGACCTGAGGACCATGGGGATGATGAGAAGGCACCACCCCCCTCTTGCTGCAAACATAAGCAGGGTTTCTCATTCTGTTCTCGGCAACTACAGGCACCACCACCCCCCTCTCTCGCTACAAACACGAGCAGGGGGGTTCTTGGTCCATTCTCAGTGACTCCAGGCACCACCCCCCCTCCCTTGCTCCAAACACGAGAGGGGGGGTTTCTCTTTCTATATTAATTTAGTGTAATTAGATTTATTAAATACATATTTATGTTGATACCCATGAAAAGCCACAGGTAACCTGTGAAAACCCATGGTAATACCGTACCTGTACCTGTGCGGGTATGGTGTTCATGGGTATGGGTACCCCAAAATATACCCAGGGGTACCTGTGTCACTCCCTACCCAAAGGTGTGTAATCGATAAAAGCTTTGCACTGATGCATGACATGTGATGTTGTCGCTGAATTGGCTAACCAATCATAAAAAATCAATTGCTCATCATTGCCATCAGCATTACAGGCATCATATGTGTCAAAATTATGCATTTCTTCTTCTACCGGGAATGCAATGTGTTCCTCAACTATATTGGATTTGTCCCCCTTCTTTTTATCCTTCTCTTTACTCTTCTTCTTTCCCCAGCAATTTTTTGCATAGTGTCCAATTTTCCCACACTTCTGACATTTGTTGCCATCAAATTTATGGCATTTGCTCGACCAATGTCCAGCGTGTTTGCAATGATTGCAATAAGGTTTGATGGAGGATTTATGATCTGTGATTTGATCTTCCAGGGATTTACTAGTGCCATTAGTGTTCTGGGTTTTCACCAGATTCATGCTTCCATAGGTACCGTTTTTATTGTTCCCGTTATTAGATCTAGTCAAATGAATCTTATATTCCTCATGTAATAAACCAATGAGCGTGTCAGATGATAGCCATCACTTAGGATCGGGATCATTGGGGTTGTTAGCATTCCTGTTATAGGGTTCAACGTAGGTTTGCCTGGCCCATGATGAAGGTAAAGACGCCGAAATGATTGCTTTGAAGCGCATGACGGAAATATGAAATTTGGCATTGGGGAATTTGTTGATGTGATCATGATATGATTTGAGGGTGTCAAGATGTTTTAGGAGGTCATCAACATCTTGTAGCTTGGTCTCGTATAACAGGCACTGAATATAATTTACGGTTTGATGCGCCTTGTTTTTGTGAGTAACCGAGAGTGCCAAATACATCACTTTGGCTGTTGATTTTGATCCGATGTGATTCATCTGAGATGAAGTGATTATGGATAATGACTTGCTGAGCCCATGTGTCATTTTTGTCCCGATTTTGATCCGATGTGATTCATCTGAGATGAAGTGATTATGGATAATGACTTGCTGAGCCCATGTGTCATTTTTGTCCCAGTTACGAGCACCAATGGGATTGCTAAATCCATCTGGTCGCTTCACTTCACTGGTGATGTACCCAGTTATGTCACAATTTATAAAGACTCTCAGCATCCTCTCTTTCCACTTGTGCCAGTTCTCGTCCATCAAATGATCGTGATCCGTGATCTTGTTCACATTCGAGTATTCTTTGGTACAAATTAAATTGATGCAAGGTGTACCGTTGTCAGAAGATTTGTTGCCAGGAGGCTGGGGATTCTGGCTGGTATGGTAGACCCTTTTTGCATGTTTAGGGGTTTGTTCTTGTGCTTGCAGCTCCTGTTCCTTGTTGTTGCCAAAAAGGTCCATAATATGTTGGTAACAAGTTATTTAAATATGAGAAGATCCAGGGCCCATAACCTGTTGGAATATTGATGAGCTGAGAGTGTTCTTAAGGCTGAGATAATGGTTGTGAAGTATAAAGTCGGACATATCTCATTCTCCTATAGTATGGCCTACATATGTTACATACTATAAATAGGCCTTGGGAATTAATACTCGGACCGGGCTTGGATTGCCCAATCCCAACAAGTATGAACAGTAAGTAGGTAAGGAAATATATGTACCTGGAGGGCTGTCCCCTTACAGGTTGCACAGACATAACAACTCTCAAGCACATACTGCTAGTACATCCGAGAGCAAATTTCAACGATTTCAATGCCATAGTGATAGCATTGAGCTATAAGGGGACAACCCCTGGGTAAGATACCCATCCCCACTCTATGTACGTATATACTATTCTACTTCATATTCATGGACTGACTCTTACACTCCTTACCATTACATTACTTTAGTCATACTTATTTGTTGTTGTTTGTCTACAGCCTTATTTTGGACAGCTGGCAGTAGTGACTCTTTCTTTAGTTCATTATTATAAGATTATCCTCTGCTTCCACTCTACAAGATAGGATCTTCACCTACTCACCTATTCTTCTTGTTACACCATGACAACTCATAGGATCCATTAACAGCTGTATATACAAGCATACCAAGGTATTTTGACTAGAATTAGTACCTTGGAATGGTCCATGAGTCTACAAACAAGAGGTAGAGAGTTAAGATAATAAATTGGAATGCTATCACTCACTCAAGGGCTACAGTGCTTCAGCTGCTTGATGTTAGATAGAGAATATGGTAAGGTATCATAGCATATGAGGTTCCCTTGGGTTATAACCCATCTAGATAGTAGGAGAGGCCATTCCATGTAGCAGAGAGTAGATTGAACCAAGTATTCCAAAAAAGGCAATAACTTGAAGATAGCTCAACAGCGACATGACACACCATTAATTAAACAGCAGAGGCAGAAATAAGCCAGTTGATTCTAGGGAGTAGCACAGGTAACCTGTGGGTATTTTTTTGCTTACCCGTACCCATACCCACAACCTATGGGTCAAACCGACAGGTCACAACAGGTATGGGTAGACCCGCCATCTTCCGTCATCTCTTTTGCCAGCAGCTCCTGCATCTGAGAAGACCCGCAATGGTGGGCTCCTTCGAGTGCAGGAGCTGAGGGAAAGACGATGATGACACCAAGTTGTTGTTGTTGGGGCTAGGGTAGGGATCCACCCCCCCTGTGTTTGGTGACAGAAGAGGATCCACCACGCAAGCAGTTGCTTGCAGGTGTGGGCATCGTCATTGGGGCTGATAGGGATCCACCCTGCGAACAATTGCTTGCAGTGGTGTCGTATCAGGCAGAGGTGGGCCAGTGGCATCCCCCATGTCCAGTGACAGAAGAGGATCCACCCCACAAGCAAGTTGCTTGCGGGCATGGGCATCATCATTGGGGCTGGTAGGGATCCACCCTGCGAACAATTGCTTGTGGTGGTGTTGTATCAGGCAGATGTGGGCCAGGGGGCGGCAGTGGCATCCCCTGTGTCTGGTGACAGAAGAGGATCCACCCCACAAGCAAGTTGCTTGTGGGCGTGGGCATCATCTCATAGGGAGATGGCAGGGGATCCACCACCCCACAAGCAGTTGCTCTGGGCAGGGGTGTCACTGGGTGAGGGTGGTGGGATGTAGTTTACATCCTAAAAAAAGAAAGCAGTTATTGTTCGCAAATAAAACAAGAAAGAAAAGAAGAAAAAGACATACCTAGGGCCCAAATGACGATACACGTTGTGTGGACCCCTGCTGTGCGCTCATCTCCCTCATTCTCCCTCCTCTTGTCCTCTCCTCTCTTCCCTGCACCCTCCTCACACCCCGTATCCACCAGCATCATGTCATTCAGGGCAGGCAGGGTAGGAGATCCACCACCCTATGAGCAGTTGCTCATGGCAGTGGGTACCATTATGAATGTAGTTTACATCCTGAATAAATAAATCTGATTGTTAGCAGATAAAACAAAAAAGAAAACATACCTGGGACCCAACCAACATGGACATTGTTTGGGCCCCTCCTGTGTGCTTGTTCCCCTTGTTCTCCCTCCCTGACACCCTCTCCTCTCTTCCACCCTCTGCACCCCGTATCCACTCCGAAAGCAGTGGCTCACAGCAGTGGTGTGGTTGTTGTGATGTGGCAGCTGTGTTGGTGACAAGACATTGTGACATGTTTACCCGAAGACGTGTTAACACATGTTGACACATTTTCGTTTATTTCCAGGTAAATATGTCACAACATTGTGCACATATAAAGGACCACCTTCTCGTCATCTCTCACCTGGCCCTCTGTGCCCACCGAGTATAATAGATAGGTACAGTAGTTAGTTGTTCTTTACGTAGTAAGTATTATATGCTGCACGACCATGGCTGTAGGAGGGCACTACAGCCATTGGGGGGGTCTTCCAGACTGTGGCTGTGCCATTATCGGGGTTTCCCAAGATATGTTACTAGTGTTACAGGTAGTCATGGCCCTTCAGCTTCTTCACTTCGCACTACGTTGGTATCAGACCTATATACTTGGTTCTGTGTACTCTTGTGCCACCTGAGTCTCGCTGACCCCCTACCCACCATCTTACATTTTTTTACACACCCTTAAAGGCTGTTACACAACCTTTCTGGCCCCAGTAGGCCAGAAACTACAGTGAGTTTTTTCTTAAAAACTACATCATTGGCTTGGCTATGCCAGCCAATAATAATCTACTGGAGCAAAGTGAGGGCCAAGAGGCCCTTACCAACACCCTTAAGGGTGCCAATAGGCACCCAAAAGTGTCACAAGAGAGAGAAATGCACGACGTGATGTTGTTGCGAGGTGCCACATCACACTTTGATTTGACACAGGCTTGTTCAGCGCGAGACTGCAAAGGCATGCCTCAAGGTCGGCAGAGGATGCCACCCAACAACATGAGGCAGAAGGAGCCAGCGAAGACCGCATTCATGATGGCGCAGTCTATTCTACAGAGAATGAGGGGCATAGAACCCCCATTTGGATTCACAACGGAATCATGGCACGAGTGTGCCTGCTACTTTTCGGGAATGGCATCGTTGTCAGACTGGGATGTCCAGTCAGATAACGAGGAGACATTCATCGACAGGATGTGGAGGTGTGCACCTCCACCAGGCCTAGTTGAGCATGAATGGGCAACCTTTGTAGATTACGTGAAGGTTACTGTACAAGAGATGAATGCTGGTAGTAGCCAGCTACTGCCTCGCCAACGAGACGAGGCAAGTTTTGTAAAAGAGAGTAGACCTCTCAATATAACAATCCCCAACCCCCGCCAACTTCGCCCAGTCGAAAACCATGGGGAACGTATGATCGTTCCCAAATTTACGAAAGGGCTCGCAGTCCAGCAAGCCAGGGAGATGAACGACGTGAAAACGTCAAATGGAGGCCAGGTAGTCCCCAGCAACGACGAAAATCATCGTTCTGGTAAAACGGATGATAGGACACGACGGACGGCGCATGGTACGTCGTCCCAGCCAAGAGGAACAAGATGAGCAAATACACTCATCATTGAGTTTCGAGGCAGGCCAGATAAAAATATGGGACCTTCAAAAGAAGGCCAAGGCAGAGGGGGAAGGAATCCTCCCTACAACGACAAAAACCATTGTTCCAATAAGACAGAAGAGCCAGACAACAAAAATCGTCGTCTGGGGAGTAAACGAGCAGCTTTGTTCATAGAACGAGGCAGAAAAGGAGAGGGACAAGCGAACACGCTCATCGTCGAGTCCCAAGGCAACCCAAGGACAGAAACGCTGGACAACGACGAGAAACATCGTTTGAAGGAAAGCCTAGAGCCCAGACTACGTGTCAGTAACGTAGTGGACGAGAGACATTCAAATACGAGCGTCGAGACGAGAGTCGTCACCTGGGCATGGAACAAACCTCCAGGTTCATCGAGAGAGAAGGAGAAAAGGCCGTGCTCGGGGAACACAAGGCATGGCGCGTCAGATGAGAATGGGGACGTGAGAACATCGAGTCAAGGCCATAGAGGTCTTGAGGACGACAAAATTCATCGTTTGCCTAAAGAAAATGACAGTGAGCAATGGGCAGTGTGTTGTACGCTACCCGACACTTATGAAACAGGTTACTCGCCTGTTTCCCAATGCGTTCAAAAATGCGTAACGAAAAATTCAACGGCCCCCAGACGGCTGTGCATTCAACCCAGAGAGAGTTGCCGATCGACGACTCTCGTTCCTGCCTCCTAGGTGGGCCGAAACGGCACCATAACAGTGCAGTTGACAACATACGTTCGAACTCAAACGTCGTCAGTCAGGACAAGGCGACGAATCTGTCGTTAGGGCAGCAGAAACGGGTCGGATATAAGTATCCACCCGTAACAGTCCCAAAAGTGCCGGATAAGCAAGCCCGCCATGTAGATGACGGACAGAACGGTGAGGCGCAAGAGACGCCTCGGCCAGGGAGAAACAATTGCGCTGGAGGACAGTTGCGGTGGCGAGAACGGAATCCGTCGCTAGTGCAGCAGAAACGGGTCGGATATGAGTATCCACCCGAGACGGCCCCAAAAGCGCGAGCCCGTCATGTAGACGATGGACAGAATGACGAGGCACATAGCACACCTCGTCCAGGGAAAAGGAGCCGCGCTGGAGACCAGTCGCGGTGGGGAGAACGGAGTCCGTTGACGCAAACGCGTCAACAGTCACAATGTGACACAAATCACGTGCCACGTGAATCGACACATCTACGCGTTGCAGGCTCGAACATAGGCACAATGGGGTGTGCTTTGGATGCACCACTGGCACAACATGTTGAGCCAGATAATGGTGTTTGAGGGCCACCAAAAGGTGGTTAGAATTATTTTAGTTCATTTTAATTTTCTTGTCGACATTGTCGTCAGCGAGGTGCATTTTGGATAAGTGAACCAGTTAAATCGCATTGCGTATGGCCCTCAAGTTATGGATGTCATTATAACAAGCATCCATGGGACATTAATTTTTTTATTCACCAACTGCATGGGGCAAATTGTCCTGTGCTTAAACTTTCTTTATTTTTTATTTTGTTTGGTGTAGATTGGCTGGTGGGGCCAATCTCAAAGGGGAGAATGTAGGAGGGCACTACAGCCATAGGGGGGGTCTTCCAGACTGTGGCTGTGCCATTATCGGGGTTTCCCGAGATATGTTACTAGTGTTACAGGTAGTCACGGCCCTTCAGCTTCTTCACTTCGCACTACATTGGTATCAGACCTATATACTTGGTTCTGTGTACTCTTGTGCCACCTGAGTCTCTCTGACCCCCTACCCACCATCTTACAATGGCCCCACTCTTGGTGGCAGGTTGGGTGTGGGTCACAGGTCAGAAAACTTTGACCTGTACCTGTACCTGTAACCTGTGCAGGTTGCCAAACCCATGCACTTCCCTAGTTCAACTTGATTCTGTAGGATTCAAAAGAGATGAAGGGAATCCGTTGAGGAATGAGTGAGATATATGCAAAACAACAGATTTAAGTGTGGGTGATCGGGGCATGCATTTAGACGCACCCAATCATATACATCATATACTCCCGATCACACCATTTGTTAAATACTGATCCTAACGGAAGTCCGAGCGGGGACCGAGCGTAATACTGAACGTAAGGGAACAGAAGGAACTTGGCTTCAACTTGTAAGAAGTTGCGCCCTTCACTTGTTGCCGGTGTTCCAGATTTCGTAGTGAACAAGAATCAAGTCGGGGACCGAAGATAAGTCCGAGACAAGAGAGAGCAAACAAGATAGGAGGAGATTGAACTAATCAATATTCGAACTGGAGTTTACAAGCAAGGTAACTACGTTTATATACTAGTAAGGTGCGGGCATCGGGCATCCGATCGGGACCCGAGGTAAATACTCGTAGTAGATGTGAAGTAGGAAATGACAAACAGAAGTCCGTGAGGATAATCATAAATGACGAAGTAGCTAAAACTAAATATAGGATCGGAAAATAAGTCGGAGTCCGTGGAATGGATTAAGTCCGTGGAACGGAACGGAACGGGACGTAACACCATTCATTGTCACTCTCTTGAGCATCCTGCCTCCAGTTCTCCATGGATCCTCTTTGTCCTTTTTGTATTCCATGGAATAAACTTCCCCCTTTCTGCCTCTGCTTTCTGATCAGTGGCACATGGTGTTGTTGCAAAGATATCTTTGACTTATTGCCTTTTTTGGCACACTTGGTTCAATCTACTCTCTGCTGCATGGAATGGCCTCTCCTACTATCTAGATGGGTTATAACCCAAGGGAACCTCATATGCTATGATACCTTACCATATTCTCTATCTTACATCAAGCAGCTGAAGCACTGTAGCCCTTGAGTGAGTGACAGCATTCCAATTTATTATCTTAACTCTCTACCTCTTGTTTGTAGACTCATGGACCATTCCAAGGTACTAATTCTAGTCAAAATACCTTGGTATGCTTGTATATACAGCTATTAATGGATCCTATGAGTTGTCATGGTGTAACAAGAAGAATAGGTGAGTAGGTGAAGATCCTATCTTGTAGAGTGAAGTATTGATTATATGGATTGGTTGTAGCTTGTATCTTGGGGTCTAATGACCACTTTGAAGGCCTAGGAGGATGTTTGTATGATAGGTAAAGGATGTGACTCATGGTGAGCATAGTTAGGTATGTTGATGGAGAACCCATGCCCTGGTGAGCTAGGACCCTTCCTCCCTGCTATTTCCTTTATTAACCCTTGTTCTGCTTTACTATTAGGCCTAGGAATCGAAGAAAGCAAACATTTTGGTGCCATGGATCTCACAGGGTAAGCATACCTCCCCCTGACTCCATAATTCTCTTTTCTGGCTATACCAACAACTATAGGGACTTCAGAGGGCCTATCAGATCATTTATTAAGACTATTATACCCTCTTTACATGTGCATTTGATAGGGGGAATGCCTAGGTATGAAGATAAGTGACAGCCTCCTCCTCCTCCCTATACAGGTACATTGACAAACAGCACCTTGCACCCTGCTCTCCCAACATCATTCCCCATCCCCATCCCCCAACCCATACCTCTCCACAAGCATATTTTCATGTGAAGAGGATGCAGAAGCCCAGCAGATAGACCCCTCTCCTCGCACTCTGTCACTAGTCCCCATTCTCACCCTTCCTCCCTCATGTAGCACCATTCCCTGTCATGTATACAGCTATATATATTATTCAGCTCTTTGCATATAGTAGAGCCCTTCAATGAAGAGAAGAGACCCCTCCTTCTCCCCACATCAAGAGGGAATGCTCACTACATGCTTGATACTGGTATTAAAGTAAGAATGAAGGTTTATTATAACTATGCATACATATACATGATATATAGCAAGAAAAGCGAAGGGAAAAGGTCAAGAATGAGGGGAATAGTGTGCTCATCATTGGGAATGATGGGCACAACATTAGCCGAAGTTGTGGCGAGTGTTGATGAACCATGGGAGACAATGATCAGATGGTGTTCAGGGTGAGAACAATGGTGGGAACATGTCCTGTACACATCCTGCACATCGGCCTGCTTATGTGAGCATAGTGAGTTACTGTGTTGACAGAAGGAAAAGATATTGGCAGGTGCTTTTGATGGGTAAGCCAATCATGGAAAACCATACAGATCTGTTAGCAAGCATTGATCTCATCACATCAACTAATATGTTAGGTAAGGTGGGACCCTTAGGTGCCCCAGGGGGGGCAGGGGAAGTGATGGTTCTATGTAAATTGTTGCTACAGAGGAGAAATGGGGCCAGCTAGCAAATGTGCTAGCAAACAAAGGTTCCTGGAGTATAGGTATCACTCCCTGCGGTTCAGAGAGGGCAGGGGAGGTGTAGTTTCCCTGGGATAGTCACCAGAGGAAGAGGGGAGCCAGATATGGCAGCCAGAGTGTGCCAGCAAGGCAGACTCAGGGGATGGAGATTCACTTCCTGGAACTCAGAAAGGGCAGGGAGAGTGTAGAAAAGGGGGAGGGGGAGAGTAGTTTCCTAGTAGAGCTGCCAGGAGAAGAGTAGAGACCAGAAGAATAGCAACAAGTGTGGGACAGCAGTCAGACACTAAAGAGAAGTCATTATTCTGTAAGGGCAAGCATCAGGAAAAACTGCATTTGTGAATTAAAGGTAATTGTCAGCAATTTGCTTTGAGTTGCCCCAATTAGTTTGATTCCTGCCAAAAAGTCGCATCTCTAGAACTCACAAGTCTTAGATCAGTCCTTTTTTTTTTTTTGCAAGAATAAGTAGTGGCAAGTGACTTTTACCAGGTATATCGGGGCATTTCATGTGAAAAAAGGCCTTCTTCCCATAACTTTTCTCAGACTTGCCACAGCATTTACAATGGAAACCAATTATTATTGTGATTAAAGTGAGATAAGTGTAGGAAAATAGGGTATACTGGGTATTGGGTGGATGTAGCTCTGCAAAACTTCCTTTCATGCATAACCGCTCAGATCCATAAGATTGAGGGCCTCATCACCACCAACCTCAGCTGCGTGTGACATACTAGAGCAACTAGTCAATGAAGTAAAGGGTGAAGGAGGTATCACTCACACGACAAGAGAATAGAGTTTCGACATAATGTCATGAAAGGCAATCTTGTTGGTTGTCTTGATCGATGTGAGAGTATTGAAAAGGCTCTTGTAGATTGTGGTGAAGATGTTGCCTTCGAACTTGACCAAGATCTGTGACCCTGTCTCCATTCGTATAATGCGGCATATATGTAATGGAGTATTCCCAGGTTCACCACCTTTCATCATTATCTTAACCATTCTTGGCTTCTTCCATAGTGTGATGTGACACCATCACCTATAGTCACTTTGTTTACACCTGTTACCCTAGACACTTTTAACTACATGACACACACGACATAGCAGTGAATATATTCGATCTGACTCTGTTTAGTGTACTGTAAGTTCTAAGTAGTCCTCAGCTAGTAACAACTGTTACATTTTTTTGAGTCTTCTTGCTATTCCCTGCTATAACCAGCTATATCTGCTCTACTCTCTGCTGCTTCATATCTCAGGCTTACTCTGGATCTCTACCTGCCTCAGCCTGCACTATAGTTTGGAGTACTCCAGCTATAGAACCCCCTTCTCTGGTCCCAACCTATCAACAGTCCCAACTGGAACTACCTGTCTGACTGCATTACTTGGTGCTTCTCTGGCTTCTTTGCTCTGGGCATCTCTATACCCTTGTAAGTCCAGCCCCACAGACTTACAACATTACGACCAAGATGGCACAGCCACCGGCGACCACAACAACAACACACCGGCGACATACACACTGGCAAGATACACACCGGTAACTGACATTATGACAAGACACTCACCTACGCTGCCACCATCTCACCCCCCGGCGCCAGCACAGCCGCACACATCACCGACACCATCACCCTCGCTGCCGACACAGCCACCTATGGCACAGAAACAACTCACCGACACCAGACATACCGATGTCTGCATTATGGTGAATTATGGTCAACACACAGATTGCAACATCCCCCGGTGCTAGCACAGCCACCATCGGTGACATGCACTCATTCCCCCGGTGTGGCACAGCCACCAGTGACAACAGCAGCAACACACCGGCAGCACATATACCAACAACACATGTGCCAGCGACAATGCTCCTCGCATTATCGCCTCCCTATCCACACCCACCAGTGCCGACATTGCACCACTGATGCGGTACCTGCCTATTATGCGACTACGCCTGATGCAGCCTTCTCAAATTACACACTATGCTTAATGTGGCCTTCTTTTATTACACGACCGATCTTCTTATATATATCACTTATATTTTACTCCATGACCTTCATTCCCACTTCCACGCAACAAAGGTATAGCATTATTTTACTTCCTTATTGTGTAGTAGCTAAGGTTCCCACTTTCACGCAATGAAGATAATTTGATCCTGTCATCACCATCCACCTAAGTCCAGTGTAGGTTGCCAAACCAGGCATCCTTCCAACCCTATCCTGAGGCTAGAGGCATCTGCCATAGTCAACTAGAGGACTAATATCCCTAGTTTCCACTGCCAGATCATCAGCATTATCTGCCAGCTCATCAGTCTTCACTTGTCGTGTTGGGCCATGGCTACACCTGGCATGAACAAGTCCTCACTTCAGGAACATTTTTGGTTTAGTCTGCATTTATTTTCTTTTGATGCAAGGCCATATGGCAGATAATATATACAGTTGTAGTATAAAATCTACTAACTAGCTTCAAATAATGTACTTGAAAATCACACAGCATGGTGCTACCACGACTAAGTGTAGCCTAGCCATATTGGGATGAAATTGCAAACAGAATTCAGTCCTGCCTTCATGCCACTTTTGTGGGTGCTGGGTCATCCATGCTAATGTTGTGATGTCATCCATGTTGCACTGCCACAGCTGCAAGCACCATGGTCATCGTTTTGTCATCCACCATCCCTGTCATCCCATCTCTATCATTCCATTCCCATTCCTGTTTAGAATGGGATCTAATGCACATCTTGACATGACTATAGCACAAACCATTTGTAACAATGTATTGGATAATAATATCAAAAAAAATCTGTGCTCTTTGAAGTGGTTGAAATGTTGTTCTGCTGATTTTAGCAAAACAGTTGATTCTGCTTACATTGAAGGGTGTGTTTATGGATTTGGTCACACATTGTCATGCAGCATCTTGCCAGCATTCCCATGACAATTGCTGTTAAGACTAATAGCCTATCCCGAAGTCCGTCATCCTATAACCAGAGGCGTCTGGTCACGTCAGTCAAGAGCCTCTCGCTTAGCAATGTTCTAAGTGGGTTCACGCAAGGAGTGGACGTTCAAGATAAGGCGTTGAATAGTTTAGGTCAAGCTGAAGAGCCGGACCTGTGTAACTACTACAGTTTATATACATAAACTGTCTAGCTTATCTACCAATAAGAACTAGTCTTACAAAACTCTGATAAAGATCTGTGTCAGTCAGCATACAGTAAGCTAATATGAGTCAGTATCGGTAAGCACATCTTGATGACTATCAAAGGGAATAATGCCATAGGTAGATAAGAGTCTAATAGAAATCAACATCAGTCAGCACAATGATAACGTGAGAGGAATAGTCTGAACAAAGACAAATGAAAAATAAGCATGAGTCAGTCCACTGGCTGACATGGGAACACCTGTCACAAGTTGACAGCTGACATGAGAACACCTGTCATGAGTCAGAGATAGCGCGGGAATGAGGTGTGTCGTCATGGGTAAGGGAATCTGGGGTCACAAGATGTGGTCACATGATGAGCTTGGTCATGTGACAAGGAAAACTGTTACAATTGCCACCAAGCAGAGTCCAAAACAAGTGATCAATGTCACACATCAGTATTTTTATCATTATTACACACACTCTGAATGATTAAGATAGCAGCAGTCAGGAACTGACACCCTTATGTAAGCAACAATGGTGACAGCTACTACATCAGGAAAATGACAAATCTCTTATGGCTCTTATTCGTCTGAGAAGTGTCTTAATCATGTCTGGTACCTTATATTCATCTTAGAATCCTCGAATTGTCTGACTTTTATTTTCCATAAGACATTGGTTTAATTCTTAAGTGCATAAGAGGGGTAAGACTCATAAGATCTTAAGAAATCCATAAGTTGCTAATGATACAGGCATGTCATTTAAGACTGCATTTCAGACGGTTGGTCAACCAGTCAAAATAAACAATCCGTGATCAGGAATTGAACCAAGGACCTTGTGAGTCATGTGCACAATCTTGAAGTGAGAGCTTTGATGCAAAGCCACTGAGCCATACGAGTTCATTAATATGTGTTCATACTGAAGTACTTAAGCTATGGGGACACACTACATTTAATAGTAAATGAGATGTTTGAAAAAACTTTTTAAGTCCCTTGTTTATTGTTTGGTTTGCACCATGTGACATGTTGAGGTTTCATTTTTGGTAACTTCCATTGAACTTGACGTTCCCTCCAGTCATTACCATCCAATGACCTTTCCACTGAGCTCCTACCAGGCAGCCAAACACACTGTTCCCCAACCTGCCCAAATGCTCCCAGGTTTCCTATTCATTATTGACACATCTTGACAAAAACACAATGCACTCATTAGTCTGAGTCTGGTTCCACCTTATGCCCTTGCGGGCCTTGTGAGTTGTAATCTTTTTTTTTTTTGTTTCAATTGCCTAACTTCCAACAGCATGGCTAGGTGAACCACAATGGGTTCGTTTGGGGCTAGACTAACTCAGGGAGGTGCTGTGAGACCCATGTAGTGGGAACACAGCGAGGTATGCACCCATTCTTGTGCACCCAGTACCACTAACTCCCTTTGGCCAGATGTCAATGAAAATGTCAACCCCAACAATGCCCAACGACCTGCCACCACTGCTGCGAGCAACTGCTCACAGGG
>QMFE01002229.1:0-12867 GCA_003314665.1 Tricholoma sp. MG77
CGGTTTTACGGTGATAGAACTACCAAAGATGCTCAGAAGCAGACAAAAAAAAAGCCCAAGAATAGATAATAGAGGCCCGAAAAAAGCCAAAAAATGCAGTAGTGTGTTAAAGCAGGAAGCACACTCTCATCACCAGATGGAGACGTGCCGAGGTTGCCTCTGACTGCAGCGAGGCAATGCAATGGTATAGCTGGATGGTGACTGACTATGAACATGTGACTAGCTGCTATCAACAGGATCACGTGACTCCCTGGAGTGGTGCCCCTGCACCACTCCACTGGTGACACTGGGAGACCCATGCCACATAAATCCAACACTTGGCACAGGCAGGGTCATTGACCATAGTTGCAAGCTCCCATATAGCAAGCATAGGCCCATTATGCAGAGATAATCACTGATGGGAAGGATCAGCCCAGGTACCTTATGGGGTCATATTAGGCATGATTGGGAAACCCTGTCCCAGGACCCTGGTGACACCAGAGACCCATGCCAGAACACTTGGCACCGGTGGAGACGTCCAGTCTCTACGCAACAGTGCGGAGACGCAAGCTGAAAGGCCCAATGCACGGGCAACACAACTCTATAGCGGTGGTATACAATAAACAAACAGCGTCTACGTGTATCCTAACATGAACATCTGATCACATGACCATGTATCTACCTGCTGACTGTAGTGATGGCAGGATGCACGGTTACATGTGCCCCCCTACACAATGGCAATGCCCTTGTTGCCTCTAAACTCTAAATAAATAAAAACAATGAAAATGATGTCTAAAATGTCCAATAATATATGCAGTTAAAATATGAAATAATAAAAATCAAAAAAGCTCAGCATGGTGGTGCCCATCCCAATGCACGGAGAGCCTGACTCAAATTGACAAGATGGGGGTCTTGATCCCAGTTGAGTACTGGAACTGGAGGTGCAGGTGCAGGTGCAGGAGTTCCAAAGGGAACAGTGATGATGGGTTTGCCAGGGCCTATACCATAGGGATGACGTCGAGTGATGAAGGGCTGAGAATGAGATGAATAAACATAAGGTGGCGAAAAAAATTGTCATGAGGGTATAAGAAAGTGGGGTGGAGCTCGTCGTCGTCGAGTTCGTCGTCGCAGGGTCCCAAACGGTTGCATACAGCCCGTTTTTAGACCTGAGAGGTCTCGCAGCAGGGTGCTGGGGGCAGTAGGTAGTGATGCAGCATCATCGGCCCAGTCAAAACGCGGGGCTGCAGAGAGTGGACGAGGGGTAGGCGGCGAACAGGGGGTGTCGACAGGTGTCGACGGCGTCATTAGTGACGTGGCAGCGGTGTAGGACGCAGGCGGCGGCGAAGCGGCTCGTTTACGGGGTGTCTGGGGCGTACTGGGTGGTTGGGACGCGTTGCGGGGGTGCTCAGGTGGGTCTAGGTGCGTGTGTCGTTGCTCTGGAGGTGCGGTCCATGGTTCTGAGTGGGGCAGAGCAGGGGATTGGGCTGTCGTCGACGGTGACGTGGCCGGCCACGTGGACGCGTAAGGCGTCGTGGTGGGCTCGCTGTGCATAACGGGGGCAGAGTGGCGTTGGGGGTGCCCTGGGCGTAGACGGCGTCGATAGCGATGCGGCGGGTGACGGAGAGGGCGGGGGGTTCAGCTGCAGCGAACCGCGCTTCGTCTTCCATTTTTTGGTGTTTTCTGACGAGCGAGGGGGCTCGTGTTGGGCGACAGGGGACTGTGGACGCAGCTGGGGTATGCCAGACGTGGTGGGTGCGTGAGCCACGGCCCTAGCGGTCGTTTCGGGGGTGGTTGCAGCAGGTCTGGCCGTCGACGTCGTCAGTGACGTGACAGCGGAACGGCGGGGCTGTGGAGTCTGCAGGGGTGCGGTGGATCGGCCTGGTAGCCAGTGCCGGCATTCGCGAGGTGCTGGGGGCTGTTCTGAAGCTGGGGATGGAGTGGTGGTGGGGGTTGTCAACGACGTTGGCGTCGTTGATGGCGGCTGTGCAGGCATCGTCGGCGGTGACATGGCAGGTAGTGGTGGTGACGGTGGGCTGGTGGGGGTCTCGTCATGGGGTGCCGTTTGCATAGCGGTGTTGGCGGTGACGGAGGTGGTTGTCTGGGTGCTGGACTCGACGTTGGTGGTGGAGGGCTGGGGAACGGTGTCTGTAGACGTCCCTGCGTCTCTCAGTGGACGCAGCGGCTCGTCACAGGGTGCCGTTTGAGTAACGGCGTCGGCAGAGGTCGTGCGTGTCTCCTCGCACTTGGTTGGCCTGTGTCTCATCTCCCAGGTCTCTCGTTCAGCCGTTCTCCCTCGTTCTTCACCCTCTTTCAGTCCTTTCTCATATCCCTCTCGTCTCCCCTCTTCTAGCGTCACCGTCCTCGCATTCCTTATTGTCCTCTGAATTGCTTCCTTTGCTATGGTAAGTGTCTCTGCTCGGCCTATCTTCAGGATCGCCTCGTAGGCGTCGTTCTGGTATACTCGTACGGTCGACGTCAGAAGTGAGCTTTCGCTCTGCTCGGCTATGTTCATTCTCGAGCGCCGTCAACAGTTCCGTCTCGAATTCCGGAAATTGCAGTGCTAACGCAGGTGGTGCCGCCGTTTTCGCAGCTTGCTTTTTCTTTCCCATGGTGACAGTGCTGAAAATAGATGGTAGGCAGGTGGTGGCAGTAGACAGTTGGCAGAAGACAGGTGACAGAGGACAGTTGACAGTTGACAGTAGACCGAAATGAAAGTAGCTGAGATCCCGAAATGAAAAGGTTCTGAAATGAAAATGCCGAAATGAAAAGCCAAGATGAAGCAGATGTTGGAGTCAAATCTGCCTGTTGTCACCAGATGGAGACGTCCAGTCTCTACGCAACAGTGCAGAGACGCAAGCTGAAAGGCCCAATGCACGGGCAATGCAACTCTATAGCAGTGGTATACGATAAACAAACAGCGTCTACGTGTATCCTAACATGAACATCTGATCACATGACCATGTATCTACCTGCTGACTGTAGTGATGGCAGGATGCACGGTTACACCGGCAGGGTCATTGACCATAGTTACATGTTAGACCTCAAACAAAAAACCATTACATAGTTATAACAATGAATTGTGAATTTTACTCTTAATTCACGCCCATGCAGACAAGCAACCATTGTAAATGTCCCGGTATTCCGGTGATTCCCATGCCGGTGTCATGGTGTTATGTCCATTGGTTCCGGCGTTGCAATGCGCCAACAGCCAGTATAGCAAACCCTTACACTTTCCACTCCCGGTGTTATTTTGGTTTGTTGGTCCAGGTGTTCCAGTGAGGTGTTCCGGTGCTCAGGGTTTGTATACATTTTGTTTCCGTTGGTGAAAATGAATCAATCTAAAGCTCAAAACTCTGAAGGCAATCTTCATGTCAGGATTGCATTCGAGCCTTGATGCCCAGTTCTATATGAATTATCTTGTATCTTGTGCACACGCTGCAGTGGCCGGTCTTCAAAGTAAATGGGACCATCGTGACTTACAGGCGCTTTACCGGGATCGTTGGATAGGCCAGATGCTCAACGAGCTAGTAAGCTTTTTGCTTGTTTAAATTCTATTGTTCTGGTTCTGATCAACGATTTTATAGGAGCATGGTGCACTGTTTATTGGAAAGCAGGTTGTCCAACAACGGTATCTCTACATCCACCCTTTCTATAAAAACCTTGCCAGAGCAATCACTGATCAGTCAAAGGGAGCCTTCGGCAGTGGGGACTGACATTTTGGTCAAGGTTTTGCAGTTGGACTGCTCTTGCCCACCTACTGAGCCTTCCATGATCGTTGAAGAGTACTGGGATGCGTGGTGGTCTGACTCAACCACCCCGCCAATTGGTAACCAATCAGACGGTTTCTGGCTGTTCCAATCCCTGGTAGGTCTGTTTATTGTGATCCACTATATTGACCAAATGTTTTGTGCTCCTTTTTCTAGGCTCAAACAGTCATCCATCCCCTACTTCAACCAGCTCATTCACCGGAGGAACAATTGAAAATGGACCTTCTGTATGCAGAAATGTTGGTCAAATTCATCCAGCTACAGTTGAGGGACACCACTTGAAGAATGATGGCAAGAGTCACTGATAATGTGGCCGTGATGGAGGTTTTACAAAGTGGGGGCAGGTTGCCTAGGATTCCGGAGTTGCAGCCTACATATTGACACCGGTAGATCTGCAATATCACCGGCATTATTGTATTACCTAAACATTTTTGACTATAACTATCATGGAATCAATAGATTGGAAAAGCCTTCATATTTTTTATTCTGAACTATGGCAAGATATGCCTTTCAAGAATGAGGCCGAGGCCCAGGAGTTCATGGATTTTGCAGTTGCGAAGCTGCGGTATATTGTCTGGAATGGGGTTTATAGTCCTGTGCCAGGTTGGACGGAGTCTCTGACCAACGAGATGGTATGCTTATTACGTCCTACTATGCTCGTGGGTGTTGACCGCCTGGGGATAGTGTGCTCAGCTGGCCTTTCTTGGCCACTTCGAGTTGCAGTGTTGGCGAATTCATGTACTGGATATGTACCGGCAGGTTGCCGGTGCACTGTATTCTCAGCAGGATGAAAGCTCCATATTGTTAGAGTTACAAGCCCTGGACATGACTACGGATGAGACAGATCCTATGTGCATGGCAAATTGTCCTTGGTATATGAGTATTATGACTGGATCTTCCACCTGGAAAAATGACCTGGCAGCTTATCGAGAGTGGCGCAAGGTATTCTATATAATTCATTTGCCGATAGAGATCTGATTAATTGACAGGCAATGCCAGAACCAGCAACCTATCCAGAACAGTTGGCTGCAGTCGACTCGTCAATCCGGAACTTTTGATATGGAATTGAGCAGTCCAGGCGGAAGGTAGCCTTGGCAACTAGGGGATTGGTTGACGAACATAATGATGCACTCAGGGTTGAAGAGGAATTACGTACCATCATTGATAAAATATGCAGAGATTAATTAAGCCTTGTTACTCTCTCTTGTCCCATGACGCTCATTTTAAATTCAATTCGTCTCACAGAATGTGTGTCAGGGTATATGCTCAACCGATTCTGGTGGTACCTGACAGGCAGTAACTTGCTGGGACCCAGTCCTCCAGTCGACATCCCAGTTTCTTTGGTCCTCGAATGTGAGCTGCCCTGCTATGAAGGCAGCGGAAGTGTTTTCAAACCAAGGTACAGACAGAACTAGTTGTTAGCCTATCTGCTCAACCTGAATAAATTCTAGAGCAGGTGTCTTGGGATGCGGACAGGTTCATGGACATGTTGGGTGCCCGGCCAACTGGACAAAAGGAGGTGTTCAAGACTGCCCTCCAGAACCGCTATCCTATTGATGCTCAAAACAAGGACAGATATATCAATCAACCTTGTATTGTTCACGATAGAAACGGAAAAATATTGTTCTGGTATCTTCCAGATACATTGACCTCCGGTCGGCAGGTATTTGAATGACAAGCAACGGTGATTTGGGAGCTAACCATTGCTGAGTAGAGAGCAATATGGGAGGCACTCCTGAAGTTGGACAAACACTTCCATGGGACACTTGGGGGACCAAATGCTCTGTGGAGGATCAACCCTGACAACTTCAAGAATCCCGCCAAAAGCCTACCCGCACCTGGAAACATTAATTTGTCACCGGCTTGGTTTCAACAAGCTCATGAGGTAATTGGAGGTTCTAAATTGTCCGGCTTAAACTGTTAACTAGTCATGTATGATAGACCCCAGGGTTCTCTTTGGAAATATCTGCACCTTTGAAACCTGGCAGAACTAGTAATGCCGGAATGGTTACCTGGCTTATGGATGTGATGATCTTTTTGGCTCTGACAGGAGGTCTGCTCCGGATCATGCATCTGGAACTATACGCTGCCGGCATCCAGGCGTTGACAACACTGGCGAATAGCCCAGAATTGGTGAAGGAGGCTGACCATATAACTGCCATTTTAGAAATTTGGCCCAGCCCATTCTCGAGCTACTCCATAATCAGTAACCGCAGGACCCCAGTTCACTGGGACAACTCCTCTCGACAGGCATGGTACGACATGCTTGTCAGGGTGGGCACCTATAATGATGGTGTGTTTGGACTTCCAGGAGTTGGGCTGACATTTGAATATCTGTCGGGAACTGTGGTGGCACTATGTGGCAAACTGTTGAAGCATGAGGTGTCGGAGGTTTCGGGTAATCAGGTGTGCCTTGCATACTACATGAGGGACAAGGTTCATGAAAGATTGGGGGTTGCAGCTCCTGGGTGGATGTCCTTGGATAAATACGGAGGATAGAGATGCATGTACTACCTTTATTGAGTTGTTTACCTTCTGTTATGAACCGAAATGAATGTGCAGGGAGGGACGTGACGGACAGACATGCGAGGTGACGTGAGCTGGGAATGGATTGCAACGGATGTATCGCTTGACATGCGAGTGCGGGAGCATGCGCATGCGCGCGGGAACAAGCAGGAACAGTTGCGGAAGGTGTAGCAGTAGTGCGAAGACATGAACAGAGTTGCGCGCGAGATCGAGCACAGAGCACTGATGCGCGGAGAGCGAGGCGCGAAGCGGATGCGGAGGTGCTCGCAGACGATGCTGTAGTGAATGTAAGCCTACTCGTCCAAGAGGGGAACATACACAGCTTCGGAGAACTGGCGGACATATGGGCTAATGGCTTCAACCATGCAGAGCAGGCCACTTGCGCCCTGACCTAGCGACGGGCCCGTATTTTGGAATTAAGAAGAGAGGATGACCAAGAGTAAGAGAGCGGACGAGACTGAGTTCAACGACGGATGTATTGCGGGGGTCACGCGCGAGAACACGCACGGACAACACAAGTAACAGACAAGTACAAAAGTACGAGCAAGTTAAGCTACAACGGAAAACAGGGTTGTGTCGAAGTTGATAATAAAGCTAAAGAATAAGAGTGGGAGCTACAGCTATTTAACGAGCACGAGAGCGCAAGGAAGCGCGGCCCTCCGCGATTATGTAAGGCAGGTACGGCATAACATAATTGAAATAGTAGTAAATGAATTTCAAATGAATGAATGAAATGAACTAAGATTACAGACTTGAAATAGAATTGCAAATTCGGTTGCACATGGCATGACCCAGGATAAGTGCTAAGCGCGAGGCGAGAGCGGAGCGGAACGGATCAGATGATGCTAGAGTCGTGTGGTGCGCGCGCGGAAATAGCTCGCACAAGAATAGATATGGGTTGCGATGCAAAACGAGGTTATTGCACGAAAATGGATGCACGAGGTGCGGGGAGCTCAGGAGACATGCGGAAGTGGAAGCGCGGCACGCGACACGTGCGTGGGGTGCGCATGATGACGCTTGACTGCGCGGCAATGCGCGGGAGCACGGAGATTGCGGACGGATGGACTTTGATCATGGAGATAGTGCAGGAGTGCTTGCACAAGCGTAGCAGCGTGTAGAGAGCAAAGCGCTAGCTGGAACGACTTGTAAGTTGGCAAGAGGGTTCTAGGGGGTGTAGGGGATAGTCACAGGTGTGACAGATGTCACGGGGAGCATAGGACAATGCGTGACAATGAGGGGGGTAGTTACGATCATAACACCTTCACCCTGATGCTGGCAAGCAGGTGTGCAATTCCAGGTAATAAGGGATCCTCGAGGACTGGGAAACCTGGCTTGTATGAGAGTAAATAATAAACAATTTCGAAGGGAACATATGTAGACTGACCATCAGTGCATCGGAACACCAGAAACAACGGAACACATGGACACCGGTACCGGGAACACTGGGCTATGTAGACAAACTTTTGCTTGTCTAAATAAAGAATTTTAAAGCAACAAAAAACCTAACTTGCACAAGTGAATAATAATTTATTTTAAAGGGAGCATATGTAGACTGACCAATGGCACTTTGGAACAGCAGAACCAGTATAATGCCAGGACACCGGCATAAAAAAACACTGGAGCACCAGGTTACTCAGACAGAACTTTTGCTCGTTGAACATAATAAAGGAGTAGAAAACTCAACTTGCACGAGTAAATAATAATTGTTTTTAAAAGGGGAACATATGTAGACTGAACATCAGCACATTGGAACTCAAGAACAAGCCTAATGCCTGGACACCGGCATAGAGAGCACCGGAGCACCGGGTTATTTTGATGGAAGTTTTGCTTGTACATCACAAGGAATTCTAATGGAATGGAAAACCTAACTTGCACAAGTAAATAATAATTGTTTTTAAAAGGGGAACATATGTAGACTGAACATCGGCACATTGGAACTCCAGAACAAACCTAATGCCTGGACACCGGCATAGAGAGCACCAGAGCACTGGGTTATTTTGACAGAAGTTTTGCCTGTACATTGTAAGGAATTCTAATGGAATGGAAAACCTAACTTGCATGAGTAAATAATAATTGTTTTTAAGGGGAAGTAGACCGAACACAGCACAATGGAACTCCAGAACCGCCATAACACCGGGACACCGGCATAAAATACACCAGATAACCGGGTTATTTTGATGGAAGTTTTGCTTCTTGTACATCGTAAGGGATTCTAATGGAGTAAAAAACTTAACTTGCACGAGTAAATAATAATTGTTTTTAAAGGGAAATAGACCAAACATGGCCCAATGGAACTCCAGAACCACCATAACACCGGGACACCGGCATAAAATACACCGGAGAACCGGGTTATTTAGACGGAGGTTTTGCATGAATAAATAATAATTGTATAATAATTGTTTTTAAAGGGAAGTAGACCGAACATGGCACAATGGAACTCCAGAACCACCATAACACTGGGACACCGGCATAAAATACACCAGAGAACCAGGTTATTTAGATGGAGGTTTTGCACGAATCAATAATAATTGTCGTAAGGAACTCTAATGGAGTGGAAAACTTCACTTGCACGAGTAAATAATAATTGTTTTCAAAGGGAAGTAGACCGAACATGGCACAATGGAACTCCAGAACCACCATAACACCGGGACACCAGCATAAAATACACTGGAAAACCAGGTTATTTTGATGGAAGTTTTGCTTCTCGTACATTGTAAGGGATTTGAAAGGAGTGGAAAACAACTTGCACAAGCAAATAATTAAAAAAAAAAAAGGGACAGACAGAAGGTTGGCGCATTGGAAAGCCAAATCCAACTTAACACCGGGACACTGGCATAGAAAACACCGGAGCACCAGGTTATTCAGACGGAACTTTTGCTTGTTTACAAATAATAAGGGATTCTCAAGGACTGCTAAAACTAACTTTCACAAAAGTAAATAAGAATCGTTTTTAAAAGAAAAGTATGACAGTGCATCCGAATACCAGAACCAACTGACATACCTCCTGGACACTGGCATAGGAAACACTGGCACACCAGGTTGTTCTGACAGAACTTTTGATTGTCTACATAATAAGGGATTCTAAAGGACTAGGAAACCTAACTTTCACGAGAGTAAAAGCATGGTCAGCTCGTAATGCAAACTTCATCCACATTGACTCTATTCTCCTTGCATAGCTCAGGTGACCAAAGTCTGGCACATGCTTTTCCGAGATTCCCAAGTGTTAGTCTGATACTTGAAGAAATGGATTGTCCAGTCCATCTCATGCCACACTAACATCACCTCCTCTTCTGCACACTTGAAATTTTCCTGTGCCCTTAACCAATTCACTCTGTAGACTTTTGAGCCAATAGAATCCATTAGATATTGGCAATATAAATCACAGACTACTTACACTCTTTCATGACATTATCATCCACAGAATCCCCCTCCACATCTACGTACCAAAACCATGAAAGATGTTTATGCTTCATGCCACTCACAGAGGAGTTCAGAAATGTTGTACTGGTCTTCAGATCTTCCGGTTCCAGTGATTGAAATTTGTTAAGAAATTCTGCAGTTGCCCCAAGGGTTTGAACTGCTGTCCATGCTCGTCTGTACAGTTGTGCATGATACCAGAGATTTGTATCCATGGATTGGACCAAAGTATAAGCCCATGTTTTGACTTTTTTGGACCGAGCTGACCAAACGTGAGTCCGGAAGACAAAAGCCTTCTTTCCAATCGCTAATCAAATGCCTTGAAGAGCATCGTTCATCTGGCCTTCCCGAAGTTGCAATTCAGCTTTGACTGCCATCTCTAACCTCTGGTCGCGACAGGTCTTCTCTCCTAGATTCAAAGGCATAGCCAGCAGGAAACATTCCGGTCTGTCAGCAGATTCGATATTCAAAAATGAAGAACTGGTGGAAATTGGAAGCAGGTGAGGATCTTCATTGTCATCATCCACAAAGACATGGCTATCATGGTAGGAGTAGGATTGATCATCCTCTTCCTCATCAGTCAGATCAAGGAATTTACGGGCCTGCCGTTGATGACTGGTGATACGGATTGACAATCTTGCCTGTCTTTGAGCAATATCAATCTGCTCCTCCACTGTAGGAGTCTTTCCGGCTGCATGAATAATATGCTGCAAGGCTATCCTAAGAACCAGTCAGTCAGCCAAGTACAACTGCAATGTTTGAAGCTACATGCTGAGTCTCCTGAATCTTCAATCCTTGGACCAAAAATTCAGTCATTCCAACTATCATTCCGGTGGGTATCTCATGGTGAGTCAAATCCAATTGCATCTGTGCACGACCCGGAGCTGCCACTGGAGGTCAAAATAAAACCATATAACCATCAGAGGATGGAACACTGACCTGGGAATTCTGCAACCTGAAAATAATCCATTGCTCTCACATCATGCTGCCGTTTGGATTTAGCGTTGTCAGCATCTTCCTTCCACTTCTCTGCTAGGACAGGATCTGAACTAGCCGTGAGATTCGCAAATGCCTCGTCTGCGTTGCTGTAGATCTCCACAGCCTTTTTCCATTTCTTTACTAGAGCACTGACTGGGTAGAGTTAGTATGAACTAGTTTACCAATAAATCCTGAAATTGACACACCAATGCCCACCAATTTCTTCCAGTTGGAATGGTTCATATGATCGTCCAAGATTTCAGCCCTGTGTGCAAGTGTTGCACCACGGGTACTCTGGGAGCTTTCATTCAACACTGACCAAAGGGTTTCCAAGATTTCTCCATCTATGATCCCCACACCATCTATGAAGTTGAGTCCAAAACATGCCAGGCATTCCTTTATATGCCCTTTCACATGAAAGTCCCCAATACCTTTCAGGATCTCCAGATCATCAGCAAGATGAAGGAATGGAGATTCCGCCACACGTTCCTGGAATTTTTTGCACCATTGACACATAATATCATAGATAAGCAGAATTCTTTTGATATGTTTCATATTGCCAGCATTAAGGGCCTGGCATACTGCGTAGTCAATGTTTTTCTGCCTGGTAGGAATCATCATTAACAACCACATCTGTATGAAAGGCATGGGGTAGTCCGGTAGTGTACACCAATATCCTGGTATACAGTGGCACCATTGCAGTGCCGTGCACTGGTCCCAGTAATATACACCGGCAAAACACCAGCACCATCCCGGTAAAATGCACCGGCAAGGTCCTGGTGACATGCACGGGAGTGATCATCCCAGTACTGTGCACTGGTCCTGGTAATATTCACAAAATACCAGCACAATACCGGTGACATGCATGGGCGAGGTGGCATGCCCCGGTGACATGCACTGGCGAGAGGTACTGTGTGACAGTCCCCTTGAGGGCACCATGCTGCCAATGAAAGAGACTTACTTCTCTCCCTTTTGAAAATCAACAGATGCACAGGGTACAAAAAACCCTCCACAGGCACAGGCGACAGATCCAATACTGGTGCAGTCGACACCTTTCCGGAACCCATCAATGTTGTGAGCCTGATGCTCATGACAATCACTAGGCTGGTCAAGTTTAAGCAATGTGGCTGAGGCCAAAGTTCAAGCCTTACGTCTTTCTGGTCCTTAGCCATCTTCAAGTGCTCTTGATATGGTGCCTGTTGAGTCATATAGCCAGTACCATCAGCCAAGAATACATCATTCTCAGGATGCTTTTGCCTGAGATGTACAGCTGTGAAATTGCCATCTATAACAAACTGTCTCATGTACAACAAGCTATATTTTCTTGAATTAGCAATCCTGAGGCTATGGGGTCATACTCACATGTGTTCATTTTGTTCCCAGTTCTCGGGCAAATTGATCCTGGGTTGAGGACAGCTTGGACAGGTATGGGCTAGCTCTCCAGGGCGTGGTTCCCTATCTTCATGGGCAAATCCATGCCACATCATATTCTTCAGGTACCGCCACTCACATTCCACTTGCATAAGCTCTTGGTATCGGTTCTGAATATATTGTCAACCCCAAACACATAATCAGTAGAATCCATTGAAAGGTATTTACTGGAGCAGTATGAGGAAATGAGCTGTTGGTGAGCTGCCGGAGCTTTTCGACATAATGGTATGCAGAGGTGTTGCATTCCTGATTGTCAGCAAGGAAGTCATCCAAGCACTGAAATGTGAAAACTGTTCTAATTGTTTTTGCAGAAGCCGGATAGAGTCCCATGTACAAAGCCTGCCATTCTTCCGGTGCTGCCTGTTGACACTGACACCAGATCCCTGGCAATAGGTGTATCCCACTTCTATCAACGACGATAAGAAGAGGATTGCCAGCCATGTCATATCTTTTCCTCCATGTGGGTTCATAATCGCTGAGAGAGAAGTCTGCTGCTTCCAGTGGCACCGGAACATCGGGAGTATGTAACGGATTCAATCTTACTTATGTGTAGTGGTGGGGGGGCATTACTTGTTTAGGTATTACTTACATAAGCAGAACCTCTTAACTTGTCACCGCATTAGCACAGTATATCTACCTATAGAATTGGGTCATACTCTGCTTGGTGCATGATGAGTTTTAAGTGTCTACTGTAAAGGATTAAACCTCTGCACTTTTTTGAGTAAGCCTTGCTATACTCCAGCTATACCAGCTATACCAGCTATACCAG